>JAZAYU010000249.1:0-313686 GCA_038501625.1 Corbicula japonica | reverse complement strand
ATCGTCATAAAACTGCCACAAGAAGTAACGCGGTGATTGTTTAACAGATTAGAGGTGCGAAAACTGCATCCTTATTGCAATCATCCAGGTGGTCAGGACCATTATTTGCCAATTATAGTAATCCACAAGTTATATTGATAATGTGATTGTCTTCCAATTAGCGCTGTCAATTATTGTCAATTACGTTTACCAATGTCCTCGAAATGCTGTCACGTTCATTGTCGAATATCTTGATAGTTATTTTGCAGATAAAATATTTGATGTAATTTCGATCAAATAAAGTTTATAATGGCGAAGGAAATAATAATAAATAAATTATGAAATAAAGTACATTTGTTGTTCAACATACCAGATTAATCTCAATGTAACAGCTAAGATCAAAAACGTATCTAGTCGTGTGAACGGTACAAAATTTTATTCAAAGTACGACTCTTTGCAGAAAAACAGATGGACAGAGAAAGATCTTACAAATTAAATGGTCGTATGCAGAAAAAAACGAGTTTAATAATTTAATTGCATAAAACGAAATCAACATGAGTTCACTCTTTTTTCATCGTGAATTACTATCGCCCTGGTCAAAATCGCGTGAATAGATTTCAAAAGTTAAAAATAAAATCAAGAAGACTATCGCTCAATAGTAAAATAGCGCCTATTATAAATATATGTGGCAACACTTGGCAGAAACAAAACACTTAAAATTAATTATTCGTTCAAATATCCTTTGACAAGTTTTCGTAGATCCGTAGTTAAATTCTATACGTTGAAAAAGGCGGGAATATTTACGATATTTCGTCATCGCGTAACAGACAAAGTCGCCGATCTATACGGGTATCCGGATAGTATTCGGATAGTATATACGGATATCCGGATACCTAAAATGGTATCCGTTGACATCCCTACTTTTAAGAAATTATTGAAATAGATAAAAAGGGAACTTTGAACGACACTGAAAACGACAAATATTAAATTATTGCAGGTTCATTTTGATTGAGCCTGCTCATGGGAAGTAATGGAAATGCATATTACTTTTCACGCCGCTAGCCCTGGATTGAGCGCAACTCAATATTTACAGCAGTAAACAGTACACTTTTGATGTATCCAAAACGATGTTATGCATGTAGCGGCGAACATGGAACCTTCATAGCGGTATTATAAGATTAACACCATTACATTTTCAGCGATGCATGTTCCCCAGATAATAAAATGGGTTTGCCCTTAACGATAAAACAATGGACGGAACTTTATAGAATTTAATTTTCACATGGGGATCTGAGAATAAAAATCCTGCAAATCATAGAGATAGCCACATGCGAAAATTAAAACAAAATATAGAAGATCATGTATCCAAATCTAAACTGGCTTGGATATTGAAACCGCCCATCTAAAATTGCCGCAATATAAAAACAAACTTTATTTTAGACAAACTATAATCATGCATAAGTATCGTAATAAGCGATCTTCAACGGACGCAAAGTTCTGATAACAGTACTGATTTCTGTACGGGGAAACTCTTTACGGCCGCCATACTGTACAAACAACTCTATTGTGTTATTAATAAAGATGAAAAGGGAACTTCGAAGACAACATATATGAAAATATTGCATGTTCGGTTTGATTGAGCCTGTTCGTTAGCAGTAATGGAAATGCATATTACTGCCCACGCCGACTAGCCCAGGGTTGAGCACAACTCAATATTTACACCTGTCCAGTAAAAAGGACACTTTTGATCGATACCAAAGAATGGTATGCATATGGCGATGAACAAGTGATAGATCGTTCTACTTTATGACTCATTTTCAAACAATCCATGATCATTTACAAATGCAAAAATGAATCACTTGAATTTAAGTATTAGTTTTAACGGATGGCCACTTTAACCGCCACCTTACGGAATATAACTAAAATCGTTCAAGGTCATTTACTATCTATATTTCATCTTGTAATACAATTGTTTGCTAAAGTTAATTATCCTAGGACAGGACTTTTAAATGGGAACATTTTAACTTAATGCCAAAGTTACTTGGAGTTTGACCTATTAAGCTCAAACCAAAACCCCAATCATTTAGTAACCATTAGCTGGACGATACAATGCGCGTATAAAATATCGTACACTGATCGATAAATTATGAATTGAATAATTACGAGTGTTGTTTTAATGTTAAGTCGCCAAGAAGACAGCAAATAACTAAAATCCAAAAGTTAACGGATTTTCTCGAGTGTATATATTACGTGTACGATTGCTATTGAACTTTAAAACAAACTATGTTATATCGGCAGTACTGTTATCAGTAAAATAACCCGTTACCGATGTCCTGGAGTGATGATAACGTATGTCAGGGTTTTCCGATCAACCTTTCTTTGGGGTTGTCCCGGTTAGCTCAATTGGCTGCGTCGTCGGGATTGCGTGCTAGGCGGTGTCGCCGTGCCGGTGCGGGTTCGCTCCCAGGTAAAGGCAATATTATTTGTTATAGGTTTATGTAATGACTACAACACGAAAGAATAATAAAATATGATCGTTATCATCAATATTACATTTTATGAATATATCATTGTTCGCTGACTGGCAAACGGGGTAAAAGACAGCCATACTTCAGTTTTTCCTTACGTATTCATTTAATAATAATATACTCTATACTGCAATAGATATAAGCTGCGATCTACGTGTTATTAATTTGATTCATTCAAAGACTCAGTAAAACGTGCAAGATTGACACGAATTTAATGTGTTCCCCATTTAGCCATGTATCACTAATTGTTTCCCAGTTGTGTTATTTCCTTTCTAGGATCCGAATTGGTTCACTGACATAATAACTGCTTTGTTCTTCCATTACATTGAATAAATTTTATGGTCCGTAATTTTGGATAATAAGGCATTCTATACAGAGCTATTAGGAAGTTAGAAACGAACATTTTATCAATAATAGGTTGTATTAAATTTACCTATTATTTGTTATAAAGAATGCAACTTATATGCCCTTTGAGCATCTTGTTTCAGTAAACACAGTACCAAGTGGTTGTCAACATTTATACAAGTCATTGTATGATTTATTATACATTAGAAGATTTCTCTTAATCTCTGAAGTAAACACGAAACAATTACAAACCAAGTTCTAGTAATAAGCAAATACGTTATAAAAGATATAAAGCAATCAATTAGCTAACTTTTTTGGTGGAATGCGTCGATTTTTCAACTTTCGAGTATTTTAATGAAAATGTACATGCGGTAAATTAATCATATGCCCGATATGGAACTGAACAACTCGTCAAAATATCGAAATTTGTCTCAAAGATACAGGTCTTCAAAGAAAACCACTAACGGTAGGTTTTGGACATAACGTCAAAAGAACCTAACTAAATGTTTTCTTCTAATAACTCTGACGTCTTTCGAATCTTACGTTTTATGTTTTCTATAATGCTGTACATTATTAAATTCTCTTTCTAATGATGTAACGTTCATAAGCTTTCATTCAAGATTTACGTGTGACGTTGCCGTAAAGCGGCTGAAAAATGACGTCGAGTTTAACTAAATATTCGTCGCTTGTATTGGAATTTAAAAAAGCTGCTCAATTAAGTTTTGATTTTTTTGCATAATTAGTTTGTAAAGTATATTTTGAAGATAATAAAAGGGGGTCACCGACTTGTTGATTGCGTTATTACGTACACCTTTACCCCTCCCCCAGTAATGTTAACGACACAGTGAATCCGTTCCATTGCATGTTTTGTATTTAAGTACTATGATAATGTTGTGGTAAGTAAAAAAATATTAACACTATAGTTTTGTGAAAGTATTTTAACGCATGAAGAATTATACTTTTGCTTAAATTGACGTTTAAAGTACGACACAAATTATATTTATGCCGAAGACTCGAGTTCTAATGGCAGATTTCAGGATATTAAGGTCAATTCAATGTAACATAAAACATAGAGATCTTGATTAGTTGTCGCACACATTTTAAAAACCCCGTAATGTAGCTAGACTACGGCACCACACATTTACACGTTGTCATCTTATAATTATTGTTTTTGCCGGTCTGAACGTATATGTTCCTGTAGGTACATGTAATCAATTATTAGGTATTGATGCTTGTCCAAAATTTGCTTCTATAAATTAATATACAAACAAAAATATACTATAAAAAAACAGACGGAAAGACTTAAAATATGTATATGACTGAATATAGATAGAGTTAAAAAGCTAAGCCGAGGTTTCTGTTTAATAGCCCGAGAAGTTGCGAGTTCACCCATTCCCTTCAAAATTTGAGCCACGCGCTGTGTGACATTTTGATAAATTGAATTCATAGTAAATGTCTCCGTTACTTCAATAATAACATAAACTTAACATAAATATAAACTTGGCACTTGGTAATTTTGCGTAATTATGTAAACACTGGTTTCATGCACCAGACATATAAATTAAAGCGCTTCGAGCTCAACTCAAGCACTAACACATTTGCTTTGGAACTCGTATACTATAAAGCAATCAAAACTTGGACTTCAAACCTGTGTATTGCCAATGAACAACTTCCCACCCTTGCACACTTGACAATGTATGTAGCCAATCTGCTTTTAATCAAAACAACGAAGTAGGAAATGGTTAATCAAAGAAAACCTTTGTATTGCATGTTTTTGCGTCCCCCAGTCTCTCGTCACATGCATTTGATAAATCACAGAATAGGGGACCGACCTTTTGCAACGTAATAACATTCGAAGTAATAGAGTCTGAGCTATAACATGTTACATTCATTCAGATGCTAATATTCGCAATGCAAGAAATAAAGTAATAAAGTTTGCTTAAAAATATACATTCATTTTTTTATATCACGTAAGGCGGCGAACCATCAAAGACAAAGAGCACAACTACTGTAAGTTCGAATAGGCATAGAGTATTTTACTGAGATAGAGTCTTGCACTAATCTTTTATTTTGAATGATTTCTCATAGAGAATATAAAAATAATTTCCAAAAATATTCCGGGCGCGCCATGATGCACGTGCGTATATATTAAACATGGTCGTTCAGGATTTTAGCGCCAAAATCATTACACAATCGTTTTTGCTTAAATTGATCTCATACTTAAAAGTGCGACAGTTGGGACTGAATTTCATGACGTACACGAAAATAAAGCATTTAAACGTCGAAAGATCCTCAGTAGTAACATACTTTATATATCCTACAAAGATTGTATTGGTGCCTCTCCATTTTTCCTAATTATTTCTAACTAAAACGACATTACTTGATAATGGGACTTATCATACTCTTTTTTTAACATTGTTTGCAGATTTTGAGTGTCTTAAAACTGGGAACGCCGAACTATAGTCATTTCGAGCTGTTTTTCTCTTATTAACAATTTCTTGAGTTGAAACATTGTGTTTCGCATATCTAGATTTAAATAATGAGGTACAGTATTTGGATCCGAGTGCTTATACGTGTAACTGCATCACTACTGCAGAGAAATAGTTAAAATCAAGTATGAAAAAAGTAGTCCAAAACCTGCTATAAGATCCCCACAAAATACCTCAGAATGCAGGATTTGGGTTATAGATTTTCCAAATTTTCCTGGGAAGCAGGCTCCTGACCCCTAGATTAGTTAGGCCTCTTACAAATTCATGTGGGCCTCTTAAAAAATTAATATTATTTATTGAGAACCCTGGAAGTGTTGGAGTGACTGATGTTCAAGCTCAGTTACAAATTAATGCTGTAAAAAAATATGACTCGCTGAGTTGAACCCCTCTTACTAAAATCCTGGATCCGCACCTGAAAGGTGAACTTTACAGCCCTGGACACTTCGTCGTAGATACGGCTTCCATTTTGGACTGATATTTGCAAACACCATAACAAATCACATTGCAATCATCGCCGAAACCAAATGTTTCATGTACATATAAACGTCATGTCAATTCAAAACACTAAGTTTCAAATCCCACAGTTCAAAGTTACTACAAATACAAAATAGTTTTTAAGTGCTCTAATACCTTGCCTTTATTGTTATTTCGAACAATACCTAGATACTTGCACCGTAATACTGCTTGCTTGATTACATCGTTTAGGTTCGATGATGTTTTTTCTGTAATGAAGCCTTTTATCCTTAATTGAGGTCATGGCGAAAGGCTCATGTAAAGTACTTAGAGATATGCCCCCAATTCGCGTCCACGTATGACTTTTCTCATTTAATGAATCTCTCTTATTTGTCTTTTTTGTTTTATGGTTGTATTAATGGAAATTTATTTGAACATTCTCTCTGCAATCAGATAAGATGATCTGCATATTATTAAAAATTTATAGGGCTGTGTCTTTATTTATATTGCAAGTTCCACGAAGAAGTATTTCACAGTCGTTTATTCAAGCTCCACGAAGAAATATTTCACAGTCTGTTCTTCCACGCTTCCACGTTTTTATGTTATGACAACGATGCTTCATGCTTGTGCCATCAATAAACGTTAACTTAATGTTTTCATCAGTACTGCCAGAGGAATCTTCTTCGGAATCCGGAGATAACTTCTCCTTAAATCATTGTCAGAAAAGAATCACATTTATGGGATTTAAAGTACATAATATAGTTACCACAGCGATTAAGATATGAAAGGAATTTAATAAGATATATCCCAGAAAAGTTCTGTCATGTAGATCCACGTTTACTGTGCAGTATTTGAAACTAAAGCTATTCTTTTAATTAAATGAAAAGTTGACTTCGTTGTTAATTTTCACTTATTGTTTTCGTGTACGGCAAACCATTAATTGACCTTTAGGACCATACGCCCCCAATGTGGTATGGTAGTAATAAGAAAAACCGTATTGAAGATTCAATGACCTTCGTATTTTCAAATCATGTTAAAACGAGTGCAATCATGAACATGCTATTATCAACAAATTTCCGAATTATTTCTTCAGTCAATTATTTAAAATTTTTATCGCTGATCCATGTATTTAATCGACTCATACGCATGAGATATTGTCACACTACTTCATTAACATTTTATTAGATATAATCATATTACTACATTATATTAAATTTAAATAAAATATCTTTGCAATAATTTTGTAAGACAAAACGGAACATGAAGGATGTTCATTAAAGTAACTCTTTCAAATCAAAGAGACAGTTACTTAAATTTACTTTACAATATAGTGTGTGTTCTTGTAGAGCGGCTAACATTATAAACAATGTGATAAAATAAAAGTACGATTATACTCACCTTTGCTAAAAATGTTATACTAAAAGTTAATAACATTTGATATGTGAAGAATTATAAGTTGATGAAGTTATTAGTATCTAGTCAATTTGATATATGTTAGAATATAAGTTTACATATTTTGTTAGTATCTAGTCATTTAGGTTCATTGATTAACATATTTTCCCTCACTTAGTGTTTCTGTTGTTTTTTTTCAGAATTCTGAGCAAAAATGAACGGTACATCTGGCAGCATATGTTGTTGTTTTTTTTTAAAAAAAGAAGACTGTTCTCAAAGTTTGATTCATGGGTTTGACGTCAAATGCTCTTAAGTAAACGTTTATCTGTTAAATAGGGGTCAAAATGCTTCTTTATTTATAAACCGAAATATAAAAAAAAACAACTCACCAAAAACAAGCAATCTAAACGTTGCTTAATAAATGTTTAAGAGTGGATTACATACCTCTAATACAATACAATTACAATCAGTCAATGAATACAAACAATCAATAAAGAAAATAATTTAATTGCAATTAATCACAAGTCTCGGACATTGTTAAATAAAAAACTGCAGAGCATGTTTAGCCATAAGGTCATTTCTGAAAATATCATTGTGGTATGCTATGTAATATGTCGTTTTCTTTATAAATATTGTAAATACTGCTTAGATTCTATCCGTTTTCTTTGTTTCCGGTTATTGTAATGCAAATTAAATTTCCGCTCGTTCGGCAACAAATGGTATATTAAGAAAGAAGATAGAATTTAACAGAAATTCCAAATTAATTTCACTCACATATTACTTTAAACATTATAAACAAATGCCTATTCATCACTGTACCTCGTATAACCGTTCGTCATCTTACAAGAGGAATCTAGGACTTCCATAATAATTTGGCAATGGTGACTTCTGATGGAGCTTACAATAATTATGGAAGTTATTAATTTAATATCTAAACAAAATTAGTTTGCATAAATGCTCTTATGTTGTTTTCATTTTAGAAAAATGTGTTGCTTATTTTCGTACACCCTCTAATTGACAACTACCACTGCTCAAACTCAAAGTCTCAATATAAATCAAAACTTATCGTCATTTTTTTTTCAATTAAATTCTTCTTAACAATGTCAAAATTTACTATTTAAGTATCCATGTATGAATATTGAATATTTTGGATCTGGGCTGTTTAAAAATAACTGGTTTGGGCTTTCCTGTTATAAAAATGTACAAAAAAACAGTTACTTCCGTTTTTCTACTTTTCAGAGGTGTCTCATCATGCCCTTTAAAGATTTGTAGTTTCATCAAAATAAGACCATCCGTTCAAAATATTTTAAAATAATGGGCAAAAAATGTTAGGAGTCTGACAAAAAAGTGTGACACTTTTAAAAATCACATTTGTTCAGACCATCATTTTACAAAAAGCTTGAATAATGACAAGTTTTAGTATTGTTTTAGTAAAAGGTGTATTTATTAGCCATCAACTAATGATAAAATTAAGCATATTATACTTCAAGTAATCAAAATTTATTATATTAAGTCAAGCGTGGTAGATAAGAAAATACCTCAAGAAAATCAATACAACTTTGCTTTATAAATTTATAGGACGTTAAAGATTTATTGTACAAAAATGTTTTGTGTATCATTAAGTTAAATGTTTCTAGATGCAATAATTATAATATTATCACCCCTATTAAAATTATTTTTGTCTGCAGCATTTTTGAGAAAATATCAGCTAAATTTGTCAGGAGTGTGATATTATGCACATGTTGAAATATTCTGTCAACATATCCTTCACATGAAAACAATAGCATGTTTTTTTCCTAGAAGTCTATGTCATGTTTTGTTAAATTATGACAAACAGGAATAGCCTTAGTGAAACATTTTTGAGTACACTGCAATTATGTGGTTGTCAGGAGTGTGACACACTTTCTTAAAATATAATTATTTTATCTTTATGCTATACCACAAGTTCTAAAGCACTTAAATTGATGCTTCAACATGTATTTCAACAGAAATGCACATTTTAATAATAAGAAACAGTAATAATTGTATTTTAAGCACCTTAATTAAAATTCTTGTGATTTATTTAATATTGGTCAATTAAGCTCCATAAAAAATTTATACTTCCACATATGAGTATTACTTGATTCATTTTGATCACTGTAAAGACTGTACAAATTAATATCAAGCAGATACCTGTTGCAAAAAGATATTTCCGTCGAATGCCAAGAACTTCTGCTGTTTCACACGTGCCTCTGATGCGTCTGATTATCAAACGAGAGCTGGGACGCTAGTATCGACCTTCAGCGATATTGTCAGGCTTGAAGGACGCTGAGTGGAGTTCATATCAATTACCATGAAAGGACAGACATTACGTAATATTAGCAAAGTAGCTTTGGGAACGGCCCATAAAAAGTTATGTGGATATAAATATTAAATGAATTACTTTTGAAGTGTCATTTCGTGCATTGGCTGTGTTTTAATACCTCTGAATTTTGTTTGAATAGCTTATCAGTTTTCATATTTGTAATCAGTAGTTTATGAGAACTGTTAGAGTGATTAACTGGAATGATATCAAACTATTAAACGGGGCACGTCATGGGGAAAAAGTACTTTCGGAAAGTTTAAATGGAGTCTTAAAATCTGGCAGACTACATTTCGCGGTAGCAATATCACGTACCAATTATTAAACAAAAAGTGTTTGTTCAAAGTAAAGTTACATCTGAAATGTACCTTTTCCCATGGCTTGCACCTGAAATGCCAAAACAATCTTTTACCATGGCGTGCCCCTGAAATGTCAAAATAACTTTTTCCCATGGCGTGCCCCTGAAATGTCAAAACAACCCTTTCCCATGGAGTGCCCAAAATAATTTTATGAAAAGATGAGAGGCGACACAGAAAGCTACCAAAACACGATAAAATGAAAATATTTCAGTTTCGGTTTGATCGAGCTTGTTCATAGACAGTAATGGAAATGATTATTTCTTCCTACGCCGCCTAGCCTATAACTGAGCGCAACAGACCAATGATTGAGCGCAACAGATCGATGATTGAGCGCAACAGATCATTGATAAAGCGCAACAGACAAACGATTGGGCGCATCAGACTAACGATTGAGCGCAAAAGACCAACGATTTGGCGCAACAGACCAACGATTGAGCGCAACAGAAACAGGATTGAGTGCAACAGACCAACGATTGAGCGCAACAGACTAATGATTGCCCGCAACAGATCAACGATTGAGCGCAAAAGACAAATGATTGAGCGCAACAGACCAACGATTGAGCGCAACAGACCAATGATTGAGCGCAACAGTCCAATGATTGAGTGCAACAGACCAATCATTTTTATAAGAACCAAATTATTTCTCACATTATTAGGGAAAAAGAGACCACCTTAAATAGGTGAAGCCATCACTACTCAAGTAAAGAAGGAGAGGTCACCGTGCCAATGACAATCAATTTATCAGAGGGAAAATTAGAAAAAATGAAATCAATAAATGATCAAAAAAGACTTGATTGACCTTTACCATGAAAAATCGTTTGCAAACCATGATAACAAAACGTTTTTGCTACTGATGGTGACTATAATAATGATAATGTAAACGGAGTGAAACAGAGTGATTGCCTTTTATAAGAAACAATATGTGTGTTGTGTTTAGTTTTGAATGAAAAATGACTTGAATTACGTTAAATACATGCATTTTATCATGAAATTTAAAGTTGAGGTAAAGAGCAACGTGGGAAAAAGTATATTTTCAATTGCCACATGTATTTATCACAAAATATTTCTGAAAGAACTAAGGTTTTATGTTTAGCTACGAGTTGTTTGGTTTCCAATCTTTAAAAGCGCATCCTGTTATTTAAAACAAATTTGGAATAGATTTTACAGTGAAATTTGTTTTTTATTTAAAATAAATTTTAAGGGTTTGCCTAAGAATGCAGGGGAATGGAATAAGAACAACAATCATGTTAAGGATTGAATCAATATTTGATGGTTTTTATTTGGGTATGGAAAACGGGTTGTTTAAAGTGTGTGAAGCCCAACGGGCTTCATGCGTACTTTAAACAACCCAACTGTTTTCCATGCCCAAGTGTCAACCATTAAATATTGATTTTATTTTTTATTAACATTTATACAGAGATTATGAGATGAAATCGCGGGAATAAAAATGATATAGGGGCAATGCCATTTCCACAATAACTAGATAATGTACCAGCATCTATAAAAAAAATCTTGATTGTTTAAATAACTTATTTAAAAGATATGATTCCGTAAAAGTCCGGAAAACATAATTTTCCATAAACCATTCTTAATGACAACTTAAAGAGTATTGGAACAAATTACAACATTACCAATATTACAACAAAACGAATTTTTTAAGTAGACAAGATCAATACGAATATCATGCAGCCAATAGTAATACAAAAATTAAAAATCGAACGAAAGACCATGATTAACATTTTGTTATTTAAAGCAATGTGTTTAATTGTAAACTGTTTTCCTTCTTTTCCTTTGTTAAAATTGTAGAATGATTTTCTTTTTCTTGGTGCACTTTCTTTTGGGCCACTTTTGTGTTGAAAGAGGCCTAGTCCTGGCTTTGCCATGTTTTTGGACAGAGACATTTAAAATTCTGACTCCTTTTCCTTTCGAGATTCGCTTTCGTTTGGAAGGGGGTTCAGCCTTACTTTGTCTTTTCTTTTGGCGGAGACATTAGTTGGGGTTTCTCTTCAGCGACTGATTTTCTTAGCGAAGTTGGTACATGTCGTTATGTTTGATCTTGCTTTGTATTTGCTCGGAGTTTAGGTTACTGTGATTGACCTGTCTGCATTTCTTTCAATAAGCATTTCTGGGTCATTTACTCTTGATGATAAGCTGAGTTCAAAAAGTTGAGATACGGGTTTTTAGCAATCCGGAACCATAAAGTATCTTTTGCATTCCATATATTGTGTTATTACAAATACAAATTGTCCTGAGATTGAGTTTAATCTGAAAGCCTTTTTATGACTGGTGGTTTGCGCTTTGAGAGAGATTCCCTTCTACCGAGTTTTGTTTTGTAGACTGTTGGAATGTGCTTTAAGGAAGGCACTAATATGCCTTGTGTTTTGTAGAATGTGGTTTACGCTTTGAGAGAGACACCATTCTGCCCTGATTTTGTTAGGACAGTTGGCTTGCCTCTCGGGAAAGACACCGTTCCGGTTCCGCCCTGTTTTACTGAAGACTGTTGGTTTGAGCTTTTAAAGAGACACCATTCTTCATTGTGTTGGGTTAGCGCTTTGAGTAAGACACCATTTTGTCTGTTTTCTTAAGATGACACCATCCTGCTTTTAAGGAATACTGTTTGTTTTTCGCTTTGAGGAGAACAGTATTCTGCCTTTTTTGAAGTCTGTGGGTTTACTTATTGAGACATTTGGCGGAGACATTAGCTGGGGTGCTTCTTTAGCGTCTGATACACGTGGTGTTGCATTTCTTAGCGTAGATTTAACGTATGTATGATTCCGGTATGGTTTGCATATTTGGTATAATATTTTTCTGAGTCACTTATTCCTGATGATAAGCCCCTTTTTGAGAGAACATGATGTTTAGCATTTCGCACAACATAAAGTATCTTTTGCAATCCTTATAATGTGTTAATACAAAACGACTTGTCCTGTGATCGAGTTTAACTCGAAATCCTTTTTTTAAGACTGTTGGTTTACGCTTTGAGGACACCACTCAGTTCTGTCTTTAAGACTGTAGATTTACACTTTTAGAAGGAAACTATTATGCACTATTTTTGAATACTGTTGATTTGCGCATTGAGGATGACACCATTCTGTTCAGTTTCTTCAGACTTCTTGTTTGCACATTGAGGATGACACCATTCTGCCTTGGTTTTGAAGACTGTTGGTTTGCGCTTTGAGGAAGACACCATTCTGTTCTGCTTTTTTAAGACATCATTTTGCCATGTTTTTGAAGACTGTTGGCTTGCGTTTTATGGAACGCACCATTCAATCATGTATGTTGTTTTCAAAAGATAAGCCACCCAGCTAGAAATTATGTATACTTGTCGTCTCTTCAGTATCTCAAAGTTCTAGGATGACAACTTAATCAATTTCGTTGCAAATGTTTGTGTGAATGGTAATTTGAGTTTCCAAGGTCAAACAAAGTTGTCGCTGCTATATTATCTTTTTCTGTGGACTAAATGACAGAGATAAAGCAACTGTTTGAAATGATCAAACATTAATTTCATATAGTGTTGCCAGTGACCGTTTCGAGGCGGTAACCCCTCAGGTTCTCATTTTCGTTAAATATCTGTGGTGTCTAATTTGAAATTGATCAGTAACTGTTTTTTTAACGCAAGCTTTATTGTCCTCTCTACTCTTTTGGCAGCGTTGTCTATGTTTTCTGGGTGTGCATTCTTTATATGTATATCTTTTTCAAAAGACTTGTGGTGGGGATTGTGTCTTGTTCATTATACTAAGATGTTCATTTCCATGTTTTCTTGGTGACAATTGCTTAATCGTAAAAAATATTTTTATTCCCCCATTTCCCCCATAAAATCATTCATGACTATATATATATATATAATATCACGTGACTGTTTACTTAGCCATAATCAGTTATAAATGCTAATTCAACAAGTTTATCTCATGACATGAATGTTCCAGTTTACAGCACGATCATCTTTACAAGATAACACTCACTTATCACACGTTCATAGTGTTTTCGTGTCTAAAATTGGCATTAACGTTTGAAGGATCAAAGGAAGAAAATGAAAGTTGTATTGTCGCGTTGGCGGTTGTCGCCTTCATAGGGATTTCTGAGGCAAGTAACATATTTCGAGACATAAATACCCGGAAGTTGATTATTGGTTTCTCAGGGGTGGATCCTGAGGGGGTTCAGTGGGTTTGCTCGAAGCCATTTTTGGGGGCAATAATAAATTTTTGAGGGAATTTTGGCCAGAAAGAAGGTAATTATCACTTATCTACCCTAAGATTGCCCCAAAAGACCTGCAATAAAAATACATGTCATTTGTTGATGATGATAGAGGCTGTCGTTATGTTATGTTTAGAGTAAAGAAAAGGACACTTGGTCCCGTACATGGTGAGCTTATATTTTTGCTTACGCTATTGGTTAAGTTATCGAGAAATCCAAACAATTGGCGATGTCAGATTTTTTTAAAATCTTGATCAGGTCATAAAATGACATTACTGACCACATCTTCAACATGTTATTTTAATAGGTTATTTCTGTAGATTCATAGACAGTTTTACAGCAATCATTGCTGTTGGAAATACACATTGGTCAGAACTGTTTTCCGTCTTAAAGTCATAACCTAATGGCATACACTTCGGTTTAACTGCTATAATTACCAGAATAAACGGCGAAATAAGAAGTTTTTTTCAGGTTTAAAGTCATAACATAATGGCATACAATCGGTGTACCTGCTTTAATTACCGGAAGAAAGGGCGAACATTAATTTGTTATTAGAGAATATAATTATGATTGTATTTATAATTAGACAAAACTAGAACTGCTATGTTTTATGTTACAGGCTCAAGTGTGTAAATCCAACGCAGACTGTGGTAGTGGGCAATGCTGCTATATACAGCCCCAGTTTTTGGTAGCAAGCAAGAAACGGCTGCTGGTTCTGCCACAGTTTCCCCTTCAACATGACACAGGTAATGTGAGATAGCATTATGGGGCGCGTCACGGGAAATTGTTTCTTCGGACAGCGGAAGTGTATTCTTGAAATGACGTCATAAAATTAAGCAGACGACATTTCTCATTGTGCATTTTGAATGTTTTATAATATAATAAATAACACTATGCAGTCAAAACGTGTACATGAACAAGGAACAAAATCTCCAATAAGTTACGAGAAAATAATAGATAATTGTAAGTTCTTTACAAATAAAGTAATAACTAAAATTTAAAAAAAGACCGATAACACATTTTCCCGTGGCGTGCCCCACATAATGATGTGACTAATAACCTCAACTGGACAAAACATTTACATTTTGAAGATCTCAGAAAAGTGTTGGCTAACTCGTTTTTCTTTCCTGAACTTGAGCAAACTCCGAACGCATCACTCGATATTATACACATATCTTGGCCCATAAACATTTAATCCGGCCATAATTTTCAGATTTCCAAACAGAACATTGTTTGTCTGTGTGTGGCATACACTTAAATACAACACTAAATCACGGACCTGGGTTTTCTTTGCTTGAAGGAGTGAAAATCTCTGTATATCTTGATTGTTTTGAATTTGTAGGGTTTGTGAAGCTTATCATCTGCAAGTGGACCAGTGTATTTGAAGCAATTGGCAAAACCGCTTTGCTGATTTTATGTACTTTCAGTACTTTGATTATTACAATATTACTGAATATTACAAGACATTGGTATCTGCCTTATCTAATTTTTAAAATTGTTAGGTGCGTAAACCCCACTATCCTACATTTCATCAAATGCTCGTTAATTTGAATTTAAAGGAATACGTTCGGCTGATTATAACCTTTGTTTAAATGATAAAATGTATTTTGAATAATACAATTTTCGTAATCAATTGATGACGACGAATACGATAATTGTAAAACTTTCTTTTAATTACACTGATAATCGTTTTTTCGAGCGTAGCATGAGAGCGGCCATTATTGACATCTCGTTGTCTCGCGAGAGATAAAACAACGAGGTGTGACGTCATTTACACACTTCCGTTTCATAAAGAATATACGCAGAGATGAATGATGGCAAATTTATTTATATAAAAACATTGCTATATGCGTGAAAATATTGCAAAAGGAGCACAAATAGGAAAAAATCACATAACAGTTTTAGTGTATTGACTGTTTTTACCTTCTTATCTTACATTTTGCTCAAGTAATTGCATCGCTCACTAGGATTCAAAAGACAATATGTTAAATGAGAATGTGATACGCTACGATCGCTTTGAAATTTTCCTTTTAGTATAAATTAACATTGAGTTTACTATTGTCCCCTCACGTCTCCTCAAATTAAATATGTCAATTAATTTTTTTACACCATTTTAATATGTCACCCGATCTTCTTCGGAGCAAGCTGGCTAGTGAGATTAACGTATCAGTTAGAGGCAATTAACAATAACACGGGCGTGTTCAAACTTGTACCACTCAGTGTGCAACATTAAATTTTATAATTAGATTTAAGAAAGAAATATACAATTTTACAGTAAATGTTCGTTTTGAAGTATTGAGTTGCACTCAACCCCAGGCTTAGCGGCGTGTAGATTAATATGCATTTCAATTAATAACCATTAACAAGCTTAATCAAACCGGGCCTGAAACATTTTCATATTTGTCAGGGTTCGGTGACTTTCAAAGTTACCTTAAATTTTCAAAAATACATTAATTCAATTCAGGGCCTTCCCCAAGACATTATGACACCGGTATGCCTTAATTTCTTGACAAACTTATATGGGACGATTGATCTGCCGGTATGCCTTTAATCTTTGTCGGGATGGCTTCATACTCAATAAACAGCTCGATGTCCCCCGAGCCATGTGCACTGTTGTGGGAAACACCAACCGTTTACAACCCCAGACAAATATCTGACAAGCTCTAAATTCGCCGACATCCGTTTATTCAAATTCGTCGTGTCATAAAGTTATTGTGTCTTCAGGTCGCAAATGAATTTACAGATCAAAAACGTTACGGTAAAGCAAATTAGCCAATGACGATCAATTTCTCTACTTTTTTTCTGGGAAAACTCCGCCTCCCGATTAGTATGCATGTTGGTGCCTTTTGATTGCGCGGACCACCTGAAGTCGGGTAACTATTACGCTAACGTATAATTATTCTTTTTGCACCAGGAGAAAAACATAACTATGTGAATTTAGTGAAAACAGGAATTATTCGACTGTTGAATAATAAATTCAAGAAAGATGTATTTTCAGGGATCTATGTATTACATTTTAAAAAAAAAGTCAATGGTACTTGTTAATACAAAATGAAAAAGTGGTTAATGTGATCGTTTCAGATGCCGCATACAGCAATGACTCTAGATCGCTGAATTCAAACGTTTACCTCCAATTTAAGGACATCGTGTATATACGAAGTAAACGCATTTTGGCCGAAAAATCTGCCAAGTCGATCAGGAAAAATATTTTACACCTATATATTGGCCTCACTACTCTTAAACAAGAAAAAAGGTTAAAATGTGCTACAATTCTCGGCATTCTTTTGTAATTAATGGTGGCATAACAAGCAGTTTCTTTCTATCTTGGCTACTATTCAGTTTCAGAATTTTCAGGCTCAAAATCATACACTATTATATATTTGTTAAATGAATGAATATTCCATGGTTGAGAATGATAAGAATTGGACATTAAATGGAAACGATACGAACCGGAAGTGTGTAAATGACGTCATCAGCAGGTGCGCGCATCGAAAAGGAAACAAACATGGCGACGGCCATAGATGCCCGCCGATTTTGCAAATAACGGATCTTTGACAGGAGATAACTTTGTCAATATTTGACATAAAATGAAGTTCTATACGTCAAAATGATGCATAAGTAACGCTTAATAACATAGTACTGGTGAAATCCAGCCAAACGTATTCCTTTAAATGATATCTGTTTTGATTATAAAAATAATGTTAATCATAATTAATGAGAAGTTAGCAAGTTCCATTCTTAACATATAAATAATACTCTTTTTATTGTAAGTGGGATGTAAAACAATGCATTTCGATGTGGCCTACCGGTAATTTTGTCAGAGACTGGCCCATTTCGTAGCATCATCTTCCGTAGAAGTTGCCCGAATGTATTCTGTACATGATTTGGTATAATTATTATGTTTTTGTATGCCTTCTTATTGTTCTTATATTCTCAAACAACGTCGAAACATTGTGTATACATGTAATATATCAATATATATCGAGGAATATAAGTGAAAATGTTATAAGTGATATGAAAAAAATTAAGCAGATAAAACGTTATCGCTTTCACCCCTTGATATCTTGTTGGTTTTGTATTTGTAGGTGTTTGTGAAGCTTATCGTCTGCAAGGGGACCAGTGTTATCCGCTCGAAACCGCTAACGGACACTGTGGGTGCGGAGCTGGACTAAGTTGTCAATGGGTGGATGATCCGACACCCGCACCGGGCGGCAAGAGAAACATGATTTTTCATCCAGGACCCGGGGCTTACAAGTGCGCATATCACCAATGGCTGTCAGTGAAATTAAATGAATAAGAAATACATAATAAAAATGAAACTACATTATTTTGAAGATTTAATATTATCGCTGTCCAAAATCAAAAGGGAAAATCTTTTTTTCCCTTTTGTGCACGATTACGTTTCAGCGGTCAATACCAGGTGTTTAAGCGTGATTTTTGTTGTTTTCTCTTCATTTTTAATACTATTTAGTGGGAAAATAACGTAAAATAGATTGAAAATTGTAAAAGTTTATGAAGATTCTTTACAAAGAACAGTTAAAAATAAGAACAACATTTTTTTCCTTAAGACAACATGTTTCCTTCAGCGGCGAAATACGAGGTAACAATAACGTATGACCGTTTGGAAATCAGTTTTAGCTTGGGGTTTTTGTACGGCGGAAAATTACGCCGAAGCTTTAATTCCTAAGTTTACCTAAATGTGAAATGTTCACTTTTTTCCTTTGAACATCTTGACATATTTTGGCGTAATTTTACGCTGAAATGTTTTGTGTTTTCATATGGAAAACATACTTCCGCTTATTCACATTTACTTTCTAAGCACTGTTAAATTTCTAAAGTCTAAAAAAAACACAAATTTTTATACAGTTCGTTTTGTCCAATGTTTCCTTAAGCTAGACTCAAAGTCTTACAGCGCCAGGGGTGTAAATGATACACCGATCCTTGTGTGTCACCGTAACTTACTTTACAAAGTTAAAAAGGAAATGGTACAAAACCTAACCAAGTTAATATTAAACGTTAACGTAAAGAAGAAACAACAGTTCAGGCTTTGGGTTACCTGTTTTATTTCAAACAGTGTGTAAAATGCACGTGGATTTGTGAAAACAAGCTAAGCCTTATTTCTTTCATTAAAACATTTCAAGAACGTCTGTTGTTGCGATATTTAAGGAAACAACATGTGTTTATTTTTCAGTTTTACCATATGTTTTTGAATAACAGGATAAAAATGGAGTTTTGAAAGCCAGCGAAAAATTATAAACAAAACAAAAGTATTGCAATAGAATTACATAATCAATACCGCCGTTTAAAACAAAATAGTTATTCGCCAGTTTCTTTTAAAAATCAAGTTTGGTCCCTCCAGCTTGTTAAAAATGGACAATATAAGCTTTTAAGATGAATTTAGACCTGAATTAAATAGTTAAAATGCTAATATAGGTACCGATTATTGCAGACAAATAAACTTTGTAGTAAACTAATCGCGGACAGTTATGAAATATCTACACTAAGTCTTGTCAAAAGTTCTAAGTGCACACTTTTCAATTTTGAATATCTCAAAGAAACCTTATTCTAATTTAAAGAAAATTGACATTATGTTAATTAATTTCAAACGTTATTCACGTCGGCATACGCTATTCATGCGTAATCGAACGCTGATGTTACTCAGCTACGTCATTCAACATTTACGTAAAACAACATAGACTCGAAAATATTAGTATACAACTTGTAAGACAAGTGTCCAATTAATAAAATCTAAAACCAAAATTAACATAAATTCAATAAACTTCAAAACGAATTATTCGAAAATGACGTTTATTTGGTCAGAAATATTAAAAACCGTGTCCGGATACTGGTCAATTTTATCTAAATGAATACATTCTTTCGTTTGGAAAGGCCGTTACAGATCTATCATAGAATGCTAGACCATTCCGAAATGTTTTGCAAAATGTAATGTGAGGAAAATGGCGTCCGAAACTGCTAGACCATTTCGAAATGTTTTGCAAAATGTAATGTGAGGTAAATGGAATTTTCTCCTTGAAATCCTGTTGAACACTTAATGGATAAAATAGACACCAGTGTGTTGGAACATCGTGCACAAAAAACCCATTACGAAGCCACAGTAAGCTATTTCAGTGAAATGAATGGCAAACTGCAGCATTTCCTTAGTTAATTAGCGATACAAATACAGCTTAAAATACGAAACATATTGTCACAACATACATAAGGATTGCCATGAAATACTTACGCAAAATAAAAATGTACACTGACAATTCATATATACATAAACAGATTGTAAACAAAGGTAAATACGATTAATAAATAAGTCATAGATCTTCGGTTGAACACATTTGACGCCCTGATGAATAAATTTTGGCATTAACAAAAATGTTGTCACATGTGAGCAATATAATTTAAAGGTTTGATGAATAAATATTAAGTAATGGCAAAATAATAACCAGCGTTACTTTTTCGTGACAGAAGACAGACACAGGTAAAACTAGATAACACATCCAACGTGACGAAATAGACATTTAAAAATTCATTTATATAAACGCCAAGCTTTTTATGCTACAAACAACATTCAATTTTTATGCAGGTTGGACTGTGATAAACGCAGGAACGAGGGATCCTAAAAGGCAACACAAAGTACTCTCTTTAAAATACTTTTCCCATATAACTATCTACTATAACATTGAAATATTGATTATATTTAACAGATATCAAAATACATTTATAGTTGAACATCTCATAAATACAACAAGATAATAGTGGAATATATCAAATTATGTTCTCAAACAGGTAGACATAAACATATCAAACACAAAGCAGGTTGGAACAGAATGAACCATCTTCATGAATGGCATATATGTATTTGACTTTGTCCGTTAAGTTTTACTTCCTTCTGAACTCGTCGAGAAATAATATCCCTGGCTAACTTGGTACATTCGCAAACGCACTACGCCGCAATCACGGCATTTGCAACGCTCTCTACCGGCAAAAATGGTATTAATGAAGAAGATTTCATTAAATACTGTATGAAAATCTCAGTTTCAAATAGATTACCCAAACAAATAGGCACTTAAGTCATGAAGCTTTATGTTTCTAGTGTTTTCAGTGTCCAATATATAAACTTTTGCCCAGTCTTCGCGAAAATTGATCGGTTATGGCTTAAATAGTGTGCTTTACCTGCTCAAACTTACTTTTCCTGAGCAAAACTGAAGGCTAGCAAAGAACTATGATTGCGTAGACATTTTCTGCAATGCAAAATATATGTGTTAGCTGTAGTTTGCATGTTGTTGTTATTTTCAAACAGATGAGACCCACTAAACCATACACAGTAAAATACACAGAGTATATGTGTTCGCCAAATCTTTGACAGAAGTTTCCTTTAATATATTCGGTGTATATGCAAATCAGATGTTCATTCACCTGACATTTAATTCATCGATAAAACTCAAAAAACAACATTCAAATTATTTAAATGAATTTTACACTGCTTCGCTTTCTGGTGCACATAATTTCTCGATTTCGTTAACACCGTTTATGCCGGTTAAATGCGTAACCAACTGGCGATTACGTAATTTCGGCCACTTTTAAGGTTTTTATTTTCTTTAATCTTTTTTTTTTGATGACGAATTTCAATAAAATTTTACAAGTTTTAGTTTAAGTTCTATGAAATAGATGAAAAGGGAACTTTGAAGACCCTCGACCACGACAAATATGAAAATATTGCAAGCTCGGTTTGATTGAGCCTGTTCATGGGCAGTTATAGAAATGCCTATTACTGAAAGTATTCGATTTTTTTGTTATTTGTGATTTTATATCAGTGAAGATCATTCAGTATTTTCCAGTAGTGAAATAAGTAAATAACTGGCTACTTTTAAGAATGGAGAAATACAAATATACAATACATAGTATTAATAGTAGAGTAAATCTCCTAGCGTAAAAATAATGAACAAACAACATGATTGTAAACATGTTTGATTTGTCAAACACTTAACTTAATTCATATCTCATATAATTGCAAGCCTCTAGTTTAGCTTGTAGCCTGTTCTCTTAATCCATGACGACAAAGGAAATGTCGTCGAATTTCAATAACATTATTTTGAAATGTGTAAAAGTGCAATACAACATGACCTTTCCGGGTTTTCCGGGAATTCGATTAACAAAGATATTGATTTATTTAAAAAATGAGGCGCTTTAACAAGGTACCCAGTATCTGCAATTTTCGTACAGTTCGTATTGTTTCGTGAATGTAAAACAACACATTTTCAACTAAATCTAATTATTGATTCATATATAATCGATTTTTAAATAATATTTAAAAAAGCAGTTTTCTTCCTCGTTATTCAATGGTCATTTCGACGTCTGCTAAAACCACTTTGATGATCGTTCAATTGGACCATTAATGAAACTAATTCTTGTCGCTTTCACCATATGACTTCATTATCCCGTGCGAGTTCATATTTACAATCAGTACAGTGCTGTAAACACATTTTATTAATACGTACTGAAGGGAAGAATTCTTCCTGATTCTGTCGCTAAGGTTAATGTTTCTACTGACCGTGATAAAGGATTCAGGATTAATGTATTGAAACTGGTATTAATCGGGTGGCCGAATATTTACGTACCAGTACAATTCGCCAGTTTTACGTTATTGTTCCGTTCGCAAAACCTACCTGGTTAGCAAGGATGTAAATACCAATTGATACTTGTGTTAAAATAATCACAAATAAAGCAAAATATCTTCAGAATCTATTGTTTGCTTATTCCCGGTCGCTCCAGATTTTTCTGTTTCTGTGTCTGTTGTCTTTGTCCTTGCTCTTGCAATACAACCTGATGGTGGAGAGGAGAAAAGTTTAATAATTATAACATTTTGACATTTTATTACATAAAAAATAAATAAATCAACGGAAAAAAAGAAAAAAAAGTAAATCAGCATATGCTTAAAGTCCAATTCTTTGACCGTCTCTGTGTTTTTTTGGTGTAATTGAGTTATAGTATCAAGGTACATTTTGAAACCACTTATAAAACCCGGTTTAGAGATCGTAGTTCGGTTCGAGGATTTATGATGGTGTATAGCGTTATACTTGTTTAATGTTGGTTAACTTTAAAAAAGCGAAAACTGTTAACGCGTTGTTTTTATTTAAGTTGTGTATTAACACTTGTCATAAATGTATGTAATGCTAATTCTTTAATCAAATCAGCACCAATATGTTGATTTTATTTTTATAACAGCAATTCGAGTCACAGAAGGATGATATAACTTTCATAATTTGATTCGGTTATATTGTTAGAAATAATTGTTTGATACATTTTAGCCTACGATGTAGAAATGATCGTGTGATTGCGAGTTAATGAAGAAATTTGTGTATATTAAGTTGTTCATGCATGGCAACAATGCTATTGACGTGATGACAATTATTAATCGAGAAAACTGATAGTAACGTTAAAAGAAATTATTTTAGTGTAATTTAATATTTGTTAACATGTGCAATAAATGTCTTCGAAAAGGTTTGTTGTATTTGTAACATATGCAATGAATGTCTTCTCAAAAGCTTGTTGTATCTATAACAAATTTTGAAAAACACGATTAAATTTACGCATAACGTCTGTATAGTCAAACTTACATGAAGGTTTCAACAGTCAATATCTTGAACTACGTGCAATTATAATGTAGTCCTGGCGATAGTGCCGAATTACTTCTTCTCAGACATTTATTCATGTACAAATTAATTTTGTACTATCTCTTAAAAGAAAAATTACTTTATAGTAGATCTAAATTACAAAACTAGAAACTATTGATAGAATTAATGAATGAATCATCGCAATATTTTTACCCATTTGCGCTTCCGGTCAAATTGACGTTTCATTGTTTCAGTTATATACATATAAACATATAAATACTAATTTGCATATTTGTATAAACAGATTGATCCCTCTCGTCTAGAAAAAAACTCGTGTTGTTATAAATTAACTTTATGAATACTTTCATAAATAACTTACAATGGGATCATCCAACTCCCGATCAAGCAATTCATGCAGCTCCTCGTCGATTTGCACTGGAGCTTGGTCAGACACGTGTTCTGCCGGTTGTATTGGGAGGTGGGGTAGGAGCCACCTTGCATTAAACTTGGCATATCTTTCTTTAGCCGTCTGATCTGTCTGAAGACTTTCCAGATACCCAATAAATCTCTTCCACCAAAGAAACTGTGAATACTCGGTAAAAAGCAATCGGCATCTGTCGATGTTTTTCTCAAGCGCTTCTATACTGATTTTGGCAAACGATGGCATAAGAATTTTTTGAAAGCCCACGGCAGCTGTTTCAACAGCGAACCAGTTAAGCGAGTCCATGGCTTGATGTAAGACCCTTAATTCGATTTCGACAGCATCTGCGTGTTTTGTGAAGCGATAATGATGGGGTTTGGTGTGATGATAACACATATTGATGTACGGTGCTATCCAATTCTTTATGTCATAGAGACCCCCGAAGCTGCTGCGAGTTAGAGATTACATTTAATAGACGAGGAATCGTTTCAGCATCATTTCTGCGCAGGCGGTCTGCAATTTTGCTGAAACCAGCATCGATATCCTCATGGGTATGGCCAACGATGAGGAATGACAGCTGTACCTGAAATAAAAATTATTACTGATACTGTTTATAATTACCTGCATGATCGTGTTCCCATGCAATAATAGTAATTGTTAAATATATGTATAGGAAGTATGCGAACATCATTCTTTCTCTTAATTTCTTCAATACTGATGTTAAAAATGTCGTAATCGAAATTGATCATTTTATAACGCATGCTCCATTTTCCTATGTACTTGTGGCTGTTAAGGGGCATCTTTTTTCAATTTTTAATATAAAAGAAAAGCTATACTGAAGACAATAAATCTCTACATCTTTTATGCTATTTTTAATCAATGACCGAAAAGTCAAATACAAAGAAACCTCTTGTAAAATCTTGCATTTATTATCTAAATTTAAGTAATTTAACAGTGAATTTTTTTAATCAAAGTTCCAAATAAAATACTCCTAAATTAATGCAATTTTCGTCAATTAAAAGGTATAGGTATGTGCACTTAGTTTTTTTTATCTGATGACTCTTATTCTGTGATTAACATCACTAAATGAAAATAAAAGAATAAGGCAATAGTGTCACAGTCAATACGTTTCTAGGGCGACTGCAGTTTGGCATAATTATGATAGTTGTTGAATAATAAAAAATACTTAATAATACTTAAAGTGTAAAATGAATATATTACACTCTGTTCTTAAGTTTTAGCATAACATAGCTATGTGAAGTTAAGCTACATACCTCTCTAAAAATGTTTTTGCGAACCAGTAATTCACAAAATGCTAGTACAAATTTGTTTTTGTTTTCCCGAAAGCAGTTGTCAGCTTGGATAAACAACACTGGTGGAAGCTTTTGATCCTAAACGTAAAAATATATATCATATTAAATTAACATTGTTTATGTAATATCATAAACATTGAAAAAATGCCGATTGGACTATCCGGAGCAATTCCCCAAAAGGTTGTGTAAATAACCCTGATATAGTGTTCGTAATAATGTAACACCGATAACCGATAATATAATACAGCTCTGACTTATTTGTACCAAAAAGCAGCTGCAGGGACAAGAAACTTTTTCTCTCCTTAATCTATGCGGGTTCAGAACTTTGTCTACCTGTCCTTCATTTGCTTTTAATTTTTTTATAATTATGGAGTTAAACCATACTGATATCAATCACTTGCATTGAATTTTAATTATTGTTACTATATTGGACAGCCACCATTTCTGACTGTTATTCCTTGTTTTCGCAGAGAGTGTTTCTGCTTTAATGTAATTATTTTTTGTCCAAACGCTATAAATTGAAGTCAAATATACTTGTTTTTATCACCCAAATAGCTGTCAAAAAAGTTAAATGTTTCCAGCAAAACTATTGTTTCTGTTCATACATGGATTGGGCTGACCTTTAAACAATTAATATGGCAATCTGTCAGCACTAAAACACATCAGTTTTAAATACTTTGTCTCTGCACCAACCGCTTGTTAAAATCTCAATGACTTGTAGCCTTGCATCTTCTCATGCTTTGATTTTGCTTAAACAGCACCGACAATGTTTACCATTTTTGTATGTGCAAAAAACATCGTATTTCTAAAACTGAGGTTGCAAATTAGTTGCATATATAGCAAAATTGTTAATACAAAGTAGTTGTATTTTGAAATGCGGGGTTTTAGCTTAATTTTTTCCTGTATATGTGTGACATTATAGACATCACATCAATATACAGGGTTATTGTTCTAGGAAAAACACAGGCAAATCAATACTTGATTTGGTCACAAGAGAATATCTTCTAAACGACATTACCTACAGTCCTGAAATTTTTTGACAATGTGAAAATGACAAAACTGCATGTCTTTATGTAAAAAAGTGATTTTACCAAAAATATGTATATACTGCGTTTTTGCTGTAACCCGACGATATGTCACAATCAAAATCAGTTTGTCCATGAATAAAAATGTTGATTAAATAATAATCATATACTACACAGTTTAAAAGAAATGAATAGAATAAATAAATTTGAATACCTGAATGCCTGCTGATGACTTCACCGTGTTCGCAGATGCTTAAACAATCCAAATTTCTGGCGAGTTCCGCTTTCCGATTCTCCATTTATTAAATAAATACGTACATAAAACAGTTATGTTCATTTAAATCAAATCAATACATAATACCATGTATAGAATACATGTATAAAATGAAGACAAAGAAATCATTAAGCACACTACAGGCCTGCCAACACAATGAACTGCGCATGTCAAATTTTTAGATGTGCGAGAGTCTGTTCGGCACTGAGTTGCTAAAATACCCAACATTCAATAAAGAACAATTTTAGCTTTTCAAAAAGCTAGTCCACTTCCAGTTTAACAATACGTGTCACAGCGTACTAGACCTAGTAAAGCAAAGTTTTAAATGAGAGAGAGAGAGAGAGAGATAGAGAGAGAGGAATAGAGAGAGAGAGAGAGAGAGAGAGAGAGAGAGAGAGAGAGAGAGAGAGAGAGAGAGAGAGAGAGAGAGAGAGAGAGAGATCGTTTATCATACGTTAGAGGCTAATAAAACTCGAGTTGACTCGTGTTATGGAGGCCTTGTTAACTGTAACATATTAAGACAGGTGAGTGATTTGCTTTCGCGAATTATATAAATTCCGCTAGCAATTAAATGTTTTTCGACAAGTTATAGAATTACATATGTAGTACCTCTTATTTATTTTTTAGAAGTCTTCTTAACATTTGCGTTTTTGTGTGTGTTTTCCGAAAGAAAGCGTGAAAACAGAGTTTAAGAAATCTGAAATATTGTCCAAAGTTTTAGTAGAAGGGTTACTGAAATAATGTCCAACATTTTAGTCGGAGTGTTTCAAATCTAACGATTTAATTAGGCCTTCAAGAGATTTAAATATTTTTTAACACGCAGTGACATTTTTCCGGAAGTTAAAGTTGACCGTGCAAAGGCAGAGTTAATCATCCTGTAAGACTATTATAGAAACGCGACTTCATTTTCGTTATGTTTCGGAACATACTTTCTACATGCAACAACAGTTGTTATATCATTAAACACAAGCAAATCTTATTGAAAATGAAATCATTCCATTTTAGGCCTCTGCTACTTTGATGACACCATTCAATGAAATGTTGAGCTAAACGTATTTACGAAAGAGTTTTACGTAATAAAACTCAAATAACAATCAATATTGATCACAAAAACGTTTTGATTTCAACAAGAATTAATTATAACCTTAACAAAAAAAAATATATGTATCTGATAACAAGTGATAATTTGTTGTTGTTGTTTTTTTTTAAATTAATAGAAATAACAATAACTTTAAAAGATTCGCAAGGCAGCAATACCGACGACCATTATATTTATTCTGCGTACATGTAGATTTGCACCGCACAAATACCATTTTCGTAAAAAGTAGATATACCGTTTATCGATTGTCATAAACGTATATCGCATATCATGCATATCATGCATCTTCTACGTATATCGTGCGGACGTCTATCATCTATCGTGGGTCCGTATATCACCTGTAGTGTGTATCGTTTGTAACCTTATGTCCCAATGCATGACACGGTGCGTTCCGGTTATTTGAAGCAGGTTGACCAGAATGAACCGGGAAGATTCGCGAAGCCTTGTGCCGGTATAAAGCCCCGGTGCGTCGCGGTTTGTACACGGGGCTAATCAGGACCACAATCTTAGCTACGCCGGGAAAACCTACAATGAATCGGGATGAATAAATTTCAAATATAAAATCGTTGTTTAAATACGGCTTCCGTAGTTGAATCGGTATTCACCGGCTTGCAACGTAGCCATATCCAGGATCCACCGTCACTTTATCGGAATTTACCCGCTGCTTCCGTGCCGAACCGCAGTTCGACCCTGTGGACTTAAGGTGAAGAGACGGATCATGCCGTGAGAGCTACGGTGGTGCCCCGGATCTCCCCGAAATAAGCCGGCATTTGGTTTAGCTCCCGGGGATACCCGGTTTTATTAAAATTGTTAACAACACCGGGCCCACTGCCCGGTTATCGCCGGTTCACCACGGTTTAATCCGATTCAATGCTAGTTTTACCGATGTCGTTACGGTTTTTGTGCCGGTTGACCCCGGTGTCCGAACCGCGACGCACGGGGACTATATACAGGGATAGTGTTAACCAGGCTATGCGAGTACACATGAATATTGAGTTGTGCTCAACCCGTGGCTAGACAGCATTGTCAGTAATATGAATTTCCAATGACCTGGCTCAATCAAACCGAGTCTGCAACATTTTCATATTTGTCGTATTTGGTGGCTTTCAAAGTTTCATTTCATCTATAAGGAACATTTCAAAAATAAATCCGATTAAATTAATATTGAGAAAGTACAAAAATTTAGATCACTCTCGTGAGAATATGATGAATTGTGCAGTTTATTAAGTTACGAGAACGTTAAGGGCTTACCACACTCCTCCCAAGCACGTTCATCGATAAAGAGATACTTGCACAAATGTATGTTATAAATGTATCTTCATTTTGCAGATGGTAAGACGCGTTAGAACAGTAAAGAAACATAGCGAGATCTACAAATTCCCTCAACTTCTATTTACATAAATTCACAAAAACTAAACAACACAAAACATCATTTTAAATGCCCATAATATTATGACTAACATGATACATGTACTGACAACAATGTATTGTAGCCTCGTGGCTTACATATGTTAACTTAACGAGATATTAGTAAAAGTGTGTTTGACCTTCAATTTCCTGGTCGCTGCCTGGTCGCGTAAACGGATGACAATCACTGATATCTCTTTTAGTAGTTGAACGTTGTTTTCTTTTTTACAAAGTACACAACATTTTCTTGTCGGTATCATTGCACTAACGTGGGAATTTAAAATTATGTTTTGTATCGCTTAGTTTTTGTGAATTTATGTAAATAGAATTTAAAGGCATTTTAGATCTTGCCTTTTCTTTACTTTTCTAACGTGTCTTACTGTAAGCAAAATAAAGATACATTAGTAACATTCATTTGGGCAAAGTGTCATTGAACGGCATTTTGCCATTACTGAGATTTTGATAATTTTCTTTTTATCGATGAACGTGATTGAAAGGAGTGTGGTAAGCCCTTAAGGGGTCGACTTCTTTACCGTATGTTACGACCAAGTTTACGAATCTTCGCAACTTCGAGGAAAATTTGGCTGCGAACAGTTTCTTGACATTACAGTATTTTCATGCGAACCGACCAAACGTGATAACAGCTTTTTTCTTTCATACCATATATTTTTTACCATTTATTTTTACCATATAACCGAAGTAATTTTATAGTTTCATAAGTTTTGCTTGCTTTTATTATTGTCATTTAGGTATGTAAAATTAACTTATCAAGCAGGGTGAAAAACATGGGAAAACTCGATCTTGTAGGTAATAATAAATAATAAATATTATTATCGACATCGATTTCTGTTCAAAGAACAAATGATGAAATAAACAAGATACTCATGTGTATGGTATCAAAACAAAACCACGTGATTTCCCACCGTGACAGACGTTGAAGAAGCCAGTATAGTCAATACAGTATGAGCATGGGCGTATAGGGTTGGGAGAAGTTGGGTGTTGGACGTATGGATCAACACGTAACTCTTATAGAATAAGGATTCGCTCTAAACAATCGTGCTGGGCGCTGTTCATATTCATCTCTAATATTGTGGTGCAAAATATGTGGATCCTGTAAAGATTATCAATAAAATATTAAGAACAGCCCGTCGATCTGCTCGAGTTTAGATGGGAACTATGTACTACATGTAGTAACATGTTCCCGCATTACCTTCCCCAGGTCTGAGGGACATGTTAATTGAAGCAGCACTGTTATTCTCTCTGGCTGAGATGTTATTATAATTCCACTGACCTGATGTTATCAAAAGTTTATAAGGTTTTAATGTCCAGCTAATTGTTTATAATGATTTGTGTTGCTCTATTGTAAGAGAACTGCAGATCTTGAATTTATAAAATGTGTATGAGGCATGGGTATGGTATTTAAACAAATCGGAAGTACTGTAAAACTTTCTTAAATCTGTTTTATAACCGAGAAATAATGATTGGCACATGTAGAATTAATTTCTAGGTCCTTCTACTCCTATATGTTGATGAAATAGAAAAATAACCCTTTCATTTTGCTTAGCTTAAATTACCAGTAAAGTTATAAAATGTTTAATGGTTATTTACATCATAACAACTCTAGGTCGAACTTCTTTATCTTAAAAGAAGTTATATTAAACAGGAAGACATTTATATCATTACCATGTAATTATATAGATAAAGGAAATGAAATTAATTATTACTGTCAAATTTCGTTTGGAATGTTTTGAAACTTCAAATGCAGACCTCAGAAAAATTATGGCTGAGTAATCCTACAAATTAAGTAGAAATGGGCTTCTCAGTAAACATTATCATAAACATTGGTCAAGAGCGACACTTTAGTTAGAGATTTATTAGCTCCCTAATTGATCCCATGCTGATAGTGAAAGGAAGTCAGAATATCTGTGTGAAACACAAAACTTCTAGACAAAAAGCAGTGTGCAATCCTACACTTAAGGACGGATTTCTCAAAAGCACCCCAGTTGATGATACTGTTACAATCCCCAGCTGTTTATTGTCCATAAAATTAAGATGACATTTCTCACAACAAGAACAATTAATTTTCTCCACACACTACAGTCTAGAGCTGATAAGCCAGATAATGTTACTTTCATTGATTCTTGAAAGGGAAACATTCTTATATTTAGACTTCAGACTTTCAACATGATTATGATAATGATGATGATGATGATAATGATGATGATGATTTACGCATTATAGAATGTGAGTAATTGTAATGCAGTATGACATCTCTGACCGTTTTTCTTCCTAACGCAATACCTTCTTTCAGAAGACATTTTCGTACATAAGCATACACATATTTAGTTTTAGAATTGCTTAAGTATATGTCTATCACTTTGTTTTGTATACAGCGAAACCATTCTGCTGTTTTTTTTATCTTAACAGTTAAAATAACAGTTATACAACACTGGTGATTTGAAAACAAAACTGCTCGAAATCCATGTAAACATGACTAAATGTTACAAAATCCTGATTTACCCCTCGTCATATTTACTAAAACATTTAGCAGGAAATGGTTATGATAATAAAAATGCTTTTGTGAAAATAATTTGTAAACCGTGTACTTTTAAATGTCAAACAACTATAGTAAAACCACACACATTATGCTGTATAACTAAACTTACATCATCTCTCTAAATTGTAGGTAACACCCATGTATTCAGTGTGTACGGGACGCCAGAGAGATTTAGCGCGGGTATATGCGGCGCCGTAACAATCTTCTTAATTCATTTATTTTTGTCTAACTTTTTTATTTAAACGAACATTTGCTGTAATATTGTTCATTTTGTTTGATAAACTCTAATTTATTTTTAACTTTAATAACTAAGAATCTCACTGTGGAACAAGATTCAACATGACCATGTAACTGTTACTGTTCACACCTTTTTTCACTTGCCAGTTTTCCCGAAGGTAGATGGTTGACAAGTTGAAAAGGTGCGAAACCCTTAAATGACATCTGACATTTGAGGTTACATGAGTAACTCGTTTCTCATGTTGTGCTTCTACCTTCAACTTTTCGGATATTTAGAAATTGTCAGTGTTCTGTCCCAGATTGTCTACAACTAGCGTTGAATTTTTGTCTTACGTTGGTCTTACGAATTTTTGTCATGTACCTTCTACTCATTTTCATTAAAAAAACAAAAACAACATCAAGTTTTATAGAAATCGTCGACGATTGCTAATAAGATATTCGTTTTACTTGCATCCCGCAAATAAAACGTTACTAAAATAATGTAGAACGACGGTAAAATGTTCGCACATTGCTCCTCTTCGCTGAATTGGATTGTCTAGCGGCGAATTGTCCGATTTTATACGTCACATTCATTCTCAGTAAAAAAACACGTAAATATCGATTCCCCGAATATGCCCATTAAACCATATTCGTGTTTTTACGCGCAATCTGCACATGTCCCGTTCACAAAATGCCGTAGAACAACAGTCCCAGATTTTCTACTGCTAACTCTCTATTGTCCAACAATATACGTCATATTCATTTTCAATAATATAAACCTTCATTTATTTTATCAAAAATGAATTAAAAAGATCCGTTTTCTACTCGCATCGAGCAAATACCGCGTTACCGTAATGCTTATGACCGAAAGTGTTCGTCTGTTACCAAAATGGCCGCTGCTTCCGCTAAAAACTGATGCGGGCATTACACTGATGTTCATTTTTTTCTTCAGTTTTCACGCTCAATATGTTTGTGCGGCCTTTCTTCGACTGCGACCATTACATGCTGTCAACACAGCAGAATGCAAAAAGATGTCAGTGCGACAGAAAGACCATTTAAAAAATCAACTTTGTTGTTAAGTTTTGGCGCTCTGAGAATTTTAGCTAGATCTACTATTTAAGTTAACTGCAAGCATGTATATCTCGCAGTTGAATCAATATGCGTAAAATTTCCAACATTTTGTTAGTCGGATATGGCGCGAAGATTTCCAAGATGGAGACCTATGTTTTGGCCTATGCTTATTTTAAATTAATTTCGAAATTGAGTCGAGTTTGTGTGAAAAGAGCATTCTTCCCAATTAAGTGGTAAAAAGAACCGCTGATTCCACACAGCATACCAAAAAGACCTTGGCAATGTGTTTCTACTGACATATTCACTTGGGATAGCAAAGAGTACTTGGTCACAGTTGATGCCTATAGTAATTATTTTGAAATAGACTTGCTACCAGACATGAAAAGCAGTACAGTCATCAGAAAATTAAAGGCACACTTTGCACGACATGGCATTCCCGACACTCTGATGTCTGACAATGCTGGTCAATATACATCCGAGCAAATGGTCTTGCAGAAAACACCGTGAAAACCGCAAAACGATTATTACAAAAGGCTAAGGACAGCAACAAAGACCCCTATATTTCTATTCTGGGATATAGAAATACACCCCTTAAGTCAGGATGCACACCCTCAAAGTTGTTAATGGGCAGAAAACCCAAATCTATTTTACCTGTTACACAACAGCACCTTAAACCCCGAACAGATAACCCAATCATCCAAAAAGGCGGAGAAATCTAAGCAAACATTGTATTATGACAAATCATCAAAACCCCTTTTACCTCTAAAGATCAATGAATATGTCCGAATGCAAATAGGAAACACGTGGAAACCCGCCAGTTATTAGGATTCACAATGACCGATCCTATGAAGTTCAAATTACTTAATAAAACAACGGAGACCTTTCCAGAAATCATAGATTTCTCACCCAAAATCGTGGCTGATAACACCCCACAGATACCCTCGATCTCCCACCCCGATCAGGATTCTGACCGAGTAGTTACCAACAAGCCAAGCAGTTCCCACGACAATTTCCCTTATCAGACACGACCAGGTAGAATTGTAAAGCCGAACAAATATTGTACACCAGCGATCAGAGGATTTGTAAATAAGATGTGCTTCATAACAAAAACAAATGTCAAATTAAATGTCATTCATCAGGAGTTACGTAGACTGGAATTTATTACTCACATGCACTGGGATAAAGTTTTAAGCAGCTATTTCACACACCAATATACATTTAGTTTATTCCAGCAAATGAAGATTAACGAAATCAATACAATGGAACGTTTATTATTATATCATTTATCATTTATAGTTATGGTTTAAACTATGTGTTTTATTTATTTTCTTTTAAAGCGAGGAGGATGTAACTTGTTTGAATAAAACTATACTATTTCAATTTCGCATGCTTAGCTGATCCCGCACCGCATGTCAGATAATGTACAAGCCATATTAGTCTCATATTAAACATCATAGAAAAAAACACGCTTGTGTTCTTTGACTATGTCTTATTAATATATTCACACTTGTGAATAATTCGAGACCAACACACAAATAATATTACACATGGGGGGGGGGGGGGGGGTGGCGGGTAGGTCGGAACGTTTGATACGCCGCACTCGGGCACATGCTATTGATTAGGCTAATCAGCTGTTTATGACTAACAAGTTTTTGACACTGGGTCACTTGTCCAGATATTGATTAATGGGCCAACTTGACAGGACGGCTTACGAACCGGCGATAACCGGTCACTGATCGGCTCGCACAGGTGTGAAATATGAATCAAGCGTTCCGGCTAAACTAAAATGGAGTCACGGCTGTTGTTGTTTCACAAATAATTAACGCTCGCCGCTCAAATGTAACCGGCGTATTCGGCGTGCGCCGGTTAGTGATCCCGGCTTAATCTCGGAACAAATAAAGTGATTTGCCGGTGCCCGTTCAGGAATCGGCGTACGCCGGCGTAAGCCGTCTTGGCAAATCAAGTTGGCCCAATGACTTGTCCGGGACTAGATTTCAGATAAGCATTCAGTAGCCTGAGTCGGCATTTTGATTTGTCCGGGACGTCGGGCTACCGTATTTCTCCGGCCCTGAAGTGTAATCCACTGTAATCCACAATCTCCGGTTGTTGTATATTTCTCTATTTATTACTTTTGATTATAACTACATGAATATGCATTGTATGTTTGTATTGTCTTTGTACTGTTGTGGTAATAATCCTGTTTGTTTGGATTTAAACCAATAAAATGATTTGATTTGATTTGATTTGACTTTAAACGTTCACATGGTAAAGGACAATGTTAAAATGTTACAAAAGTGCCTATAAAATTTCGAATTTGAAACCCAAGGGTCTCTACCTCTCTAAGATCCAGGATTTTAGCAAGGGGGTGGGGGGGGGGGTTCAACTCAGCGAGTCATAATAAAACAAAAAAGTTAATTTTTAACAAAGTTAGAAAATCAGTCCAACAGACACTTTCATGGCTCTCAACAAATAATATTATAAGAGCCCAAATTAATTTGTTGGAGGTCTAACTTATCTTGGGGGGTCCGGGGGCATGCTCCCCCAGAAAATTTTGAAAATCTATATGCCAAATCCAGCATTCTGAGGTATTTTGAGGGATTTTATAGCAGATTTTGGACTACTCTTTCATACTTGAATTAACTATTTCCTTGTAAACAGTCATGTGCATAGTCTAGAGTCAACTTTTGCGTACGGAGAAATAACATCCGAATTTTTTACCGTCCGAAATTATATACACGTTCAACGTCGATTATATTCACTGTTTTTAAATGTTGAACCTTGAAAATCATTATTGAAGTAAAGAAATAAAGACGGTTACTTAAGTTTTTAATGTATTTTAAACAGCTTAACTACCATAAAATATTTAGAATCTTCCTCTCTAGGTATCAAAAAACTCGGCGAATAATCCGCTCTGCTTCCATCTTGGTCATGTCAAAATTAATAAAATCTCTTGTTTTCATAAACTTTAAATCTGCAAACAATGTTAAAATAGTGTATATGAAGTCTAATAATCAAGTAATATCGTGTTTAGTTTAAAATAATTTGGAAAAACGAAGAGGCGTCTATATAATCTTCGTAGGATAGAAGCCTATGTTATGGCCGATGATTTTTCGACCATTAAATGCTTTATTTTCATAAGCGGCAAGAAATTCAATCCTTACTGAAGCACTTTTATGTAAGAGACCAAGTTAAGCAGAAACGATTGTGTAAAAATTTGTTTGATATATACGCACGTGCTTCTTAGCTCACCCGGAGATTTGCGCACTAGTCTATCAACTCTATCACAGTAAATTACTCTAAGCGAACTTACAGTCGATGTGCTCATTGTCAGTACTCTTTTTCCTTGATGATTCGCCGTCGGACGTAAAATTGAAAATGCATGCATAATTTTGTATTCAAACTTTATTTCTTTCTTGTGGATTCGAATTTTATTAAGCTGCAAAGGTCACGTTTTCTGTGATTTATCAAATTCCCGTGACGAGAGATTGGGAGACGCAGGAAACATGAAGTACTAAAATTTCCATTGATTAACAATTTCCTGCTTTGTTGTTTTGATTAAAAGCAGATTGGCCACATACAGTGGCAAGTGTGCAAGAATGCGAAGTTGTTTATTGGCAATACACAGGTTTAAATTGAGATCACGCAATACGCAATATGCGTGAAGTTCAAGTTTTGACACCCAAGACCACCACGGAAGCCGCATTTTTTTGTCGCCAAATGAAACAATTTAGCACCCAACTGGTATTCGATTTCTTTCTGGAAACAGGTCAGGTCAAATTGATTGAGCTTCGAACCTCGAACCACCCGGGACCAAAAAACAAACAAAAAAACAACAAAAAACGGAAATTAGGGGGGGGGGGGGTCGTCCGAACCCCCCCTCCCCCGCCCCCCTGGATCCGCCACTGGTAACATCGGTTTGTTCTTTCAATAATATTAATACATATCCAATAATATTTGTGTAATTTCATGTTCAGTATTACATGTTAAGTTTCACTAAATTTGTAAAGTTCACATTTAATTTATGCTGACAGATCCAATTTAAAATTACGAGTATGCTCTTTTAAATTTGCTTACATTCAATAAAGGTCACTGTAGTAAACTGTACTGGGCAAATTCTCTAAGCTCGAAAAAAACGTTACTGTAAAATGAACTGGTTTACACGGAGTGCTCACATCCAATTAAAACAGCCAGAAAAATGCCAGCTAATTCCATTATACACAAAGAGTTTACGTTACTTTTATTTAGGCACTTACTGTATGTCTATGTGACAGAAACTAGGGTGAAGAGCATTAGTTTCCAGCTAGAAAACTAGCCGAACAATACACACTATTGAAACTTGAAACACCGAACTAATAGGTTAATAATCGACCATTATGTCAATGTAAAAACATTTATAATTTATATTTAATACACATGTTAATACTATGATATTTCAAATAAACCATTTCAGTAATGCTGTTTAGTTCAACAGAAATAACCAATCAGCGAAGGGATTTATCCTGTTCAGAGCTCTGACCTTTAGATCCTAATTTACCGCGCGCATATCAATATTATAAACAACATTGAAAGAAGATTGCACACGATCGTGAACATAACGTGTGAACCACTGCGATGAATTTCTGGACAGTAACCAAAGATGGAATTTTAAAAAGGAGTAATCGTTTGGACGTGAAAATCTTCTTCTTTTCTTCTTGGCGTTCGCTGGACGTGAAAATAAAATCGATTGGCTGTGCGAATAAACTCGGCCATGTTCTTGTAAGTTTCTTTCTTTTTAGACCATAATAATTAAAATTGTGTAGATATATTTCAATTCTGTATTAAACATTCTTTGTTGATCGGTTGACATGTTGTAGGCGAATTATTAATAATTTTATACCTATATACAATTATATACTGCAGGTCCAGTCTAACGACGGAAAGGATTTGATTCTTAGCATCAGTCTTTTCCAACCGGAAGGTGCAGTTGATTTGCCGAAGCAGTTCAGAACTTCTAGAAGTATTTTCTTAGGATGGATGAAGGATTTCACGGATGTAAGTCTGATTTAATTTTATTGAAAATGTAAAGGAAAAGTAAACACTCAGGTCATTATCTGCTTCAAATTGATTGTTTTATATAGATAGGTACATAGATGATAGCTTATACAGTCAGTTATGTTTTTGCATCATTTTTTTTTTGTATTTTTAAATAAATATTTATCATTTAAAATAATAGAAAACGATCTGAAAAAGTACTGTCTGTAGTAAACTTTTTTGATTTATTCAAGTTTAATAACAAAAAAAATTATGTTTACTAAACGCCCGAATGCAAGTATTATTTTAAACATTTAATCCATTCACTGTGCGGGTATTGACACACAGATAATACATTGTTACAAATGTAAAACAGTGGGTTATTAAAATAATTGAAATCAAATCTACACTGCCATTCTACAAAGTTTAAAAACATATGTCTCCACTTCGTAGTTGAAAACGGAATGTGTTTTAATTAAGTGGTCTGGTAATCTATGAATATTAAAATTATTGTTGATTTTGCATTGTAGCTGTATCTCATTATGTATATTTCTATTTTCTTTTTTAAATATATTTATGTCTCTAAGATATACCGAATGGGTTCTATATTTATTTCTGTCCTCCCAATAAAGTGAATTAACAAATACTTCTAGGCATATAGTAATTATACAATAAAATTTTTGTGCTATTACACCACACTTAACGAATTATCTTGACTTTTTTCAGGCCCCTTTCTCAGGGTAACCCCGTTTAGTCCATATAATTTCATTACAATACAACATTGATGTCACACTGTCATATACAATGATTATTTAAGTTTTAGCATTTATTAAATAAATATAGATAAGATAATTATGCTAATTACAAATATGTTTAATTGGACATTCTATTAACAAGAACAGGTTTCATGAATTCTAACCATACTCTGTGTTTAAGAGTGCCCGATTTTTTAAATGAAAAAACAACAACAACACAATAAAAAGATGACAATGTGATAATATGAACATGCTACTGACACAAACTGCACATTCACTATTGACTTTTGTTTAAAAAATGAATAATGGTGAATGAACTTTGCATTTTTTGATCGAGGAGGTGGTATAATCTTAAATTGTCCGCGTACACATTTACTTGTGATTTTTATATGGTTACGACAACAATCAGAATTAGGTTTCTTCAACCGTTTCTAAGTCTAGCATAGTAAACAATAGAAACCGACGTGTAGCTGAATAAATCTTTTCTTGCCTTGAAATATTCATTAATCAACCTGTCAACACTTAAATATCCCAACAGAATCTGAGTTTAATGTCCTGGTAAATTATTCCATAAGTTAACGCATAAATTTACAAAATAATTTGCAAAAAGTAAAATTCTTCTAGATATAACCTTAAACTTATCTGCATTTCTAAAATAATAATTAAGGTTTTCGCACACTCGATTTGGAAATATACTTGGAAAAATGCTGAGGTTATGAATGACTTAACCTTATAATTAATAACTAATTTTAATCTAAAAAATTTAAACGTTTTTAGAGTAGAAATGAGCGATTCCGAGAGAAACCGCCAATGGCGCTGATAAGATGAATGTGGGTGTGATACAAAAGTGCAAAAACAGACTATAATTATGTGCCTCTCGCCAATACATAATCTTTTTGTTTACTTCAACGCTTTGCCTTCAAGTATATTCCAATCATTTTGTAGATCGACGTTGTGGGAGTGTATTTTTATTTGATCACATTCATGATGTCACATTTCTGTCTTTCTGTTGAGACTGCTAATTTGAATTTCACATTTTCCAGAGTATTTTAAATGTTGGTTTTTCTAGGAATAATTTCGTACTTCGTTCGCTACAATAATATTCAATACAGTCATGCATTTAATAACATATTTTGACGGAAGACAGAAACTGTTCGAGATACTTGACATGTTAGGATACGTATAGCTTTAATGTTGTATTGCATCTTTGTAACAAACACTGGTCTTTTGCTTTTACTACTACAGGAATTGCTTCTAATTGAAATTTAAAGTTAAACATCGCATTCTGATAACATCGCATTCTGATAAGTTATGTCAAAGTGGCAAGTCCATCATCAAATCGGTGCAGTATCACCTGCAAGCCTTACGAATAATGTACAATGGTTCATATTTATGAGACTAAACGTTCGTACTGCTAATCACTGAACAGTTCTCAATATTTCTTTTGATAACATTCAAATTTTTGCCTTTTTACGTTTTTATCACATATATAGAGTTGGATGGTTACTGGATACCAGCCACAATAATGCAAGTATTTTAGCGCATATTGATATTTTAAGAGCATAAGTGTTATATACAAAGCAAAAAGGAAACCTGACACTTTGTATGTTTGTATAAATATGAGATACATATACAAAGTTTACATTGTCATGCGTCAGTATGTTGGATTTCTTCACATTCAACCTGTGTAAAAATTGTGTTGTAAGACTTTTCTAAAAGTCGGCGTGACTGTTGCACACGTCAAGTAGGACGTTAACATGCAGCAGGAATGAAATTCATGAATTAGCGGGTCGTTGAAGGGACCATCCAAGGTCAGACAGACCATGACCAACTAGAGAGCGGAACAATCATGCCATTTTCGTACGTCATTCACGTAGCAGGTTTAGACTGGCAACGTTAACAGCGCGTGATTTTCATGTCACAGCATAAAAGAAAATGAAATACGCTGCGAACTAAGCATCGTGAGATACAACATGTAAGAGCACATCGCCCTTATCGAGGAAGTGTTATAAGGTTACGTCATCGCAATGCGAGTTTCGTCTTTGCACGTTGGAATTGTCTCTGGCGTAGAGTGGAACTCTAAAACATTTACGGACGAAACAACGCTCAATCTTTCGACGGCGACTAACAGCGTGTTAACCACCGTCGTACTGAAAGATTTAAAATGAAATACGAAAACATGTAATCCAGCAATACGTCAAATCGTCAAAATCCAGCATACACAGGCACTCATTAGAGCTAAAGGTGATCATGGTCGGCATAAATCTTAAAAAAGAACAAAAAATGCAGGCAATTATGTATAATAAATCATCGGAAATACATTATTTCATCAACAAACGAATTGAGAATTTTCAGTTCTCACTCTCCTAAAAAAAACAACAGCTTAAACGATTGTTTCATCCACAATGCATTTCACATTGCACAACTAAGTTCAAAACACATTTAGTTTTTATTTCCAACCAAAATTCACAAAGCTAGTCAATCTGAATAGTCCATCTGATTCCACGAGAGCATATCAAATAAATAGTGCCATGTTTTTTTATTTTGTTTGGAATATTTTGCTTAAAACTTTTTTCATTTCAGGCATATGTTGATTTTCCATTGCAACGACGAAATGACATTAATTTGCCAGTCTCAAATCCAGCAAGTTGTTCTCAAGTAAGTCCCTATGACCTAGTACCCAATTAATCTTACTTTGTAAAATTTATCATATGTTGCCGTTAATAAAAACATCTTGTCGTCTTTTAGATAAACCTACATGTTATTTATATAATATTTATACAATTAATTACAAAAATAAAACACCTTTTCACAATTAAACACTTCAAGAGAACAAGTGAATAAATACTAGACTGCTTTCAGATATAATCACGTTCTACACCATTTTCATAAGCTTGTCTTTAATCGACAGTCTTAGTGTAGATGTATAAGATACAAATGAAATATGTTTCCTATGGTATTAAGAACATACTAGTTTAATATATGTGTTTAATAGGGTTAACAATATGAATGTTTACCAAAATTCAAAACAAAAGCCGGGAGGCCCATAGGGGGGGGGGGGGGGGGAGGGCTTATGAACCTTCCTTTCATATCTTCGGCCGATCCATAATACGGATATACATTTACAGCAAATTATCCAATCGAATTCAATGAAATTTCTTTGCAGTATAACAACCATAACATATTATAAGGTTACAAGGGAAATTACGTGACGTCGTTAAAAGGGTGCGTTAACATCAATATAACTTTGTCACATAATAGCAGGAAATAGTTATATAATGTGAGAAGTATTGGCATTTGTTACTATCACATGTAATTCTTTATTGCAGGTTGCGGTGGTGGAATACACTAATGAAAGGGTCTTCCTCGGATACATTGAAGATGACTTAAATATGACGTTTACAAAGAAGCCACTAGGCTATCTTGAACCGTTCAAGTTTGATGATAAATGCCTAGAAATCAATCCTTCGGATAAAATGAATATCAATAAAAACTTTTTATAACTAAATTTAAAGGCAAAAAGAAAGAAAATGCATAGTGCTAACAGAAATCAAAAAACGGCATATTGAAACTTTCATTAGAACATATATAGAAAAAGTGAAACAAAAATAATACATAAGACAGCAAAATATAATCTATTGTATTTTCATCGAAAGAGATAATAAATCTAGACAATCAATTCAACAGAAAAGAAACGCATTGGAAATAATACAACTACAGTATACTAAATCTGTATTCTGTAGATGTATACTAATTTTTTTACAATGTCGAATGATAAAAAAGAAGTACAAGGAATGGCAGAGAAAATTAAATTATACCGAATTGTAATGTATGAGACATTGAAAAGCCGAAAAACAAATCTCTATTGCCAACAGTTAACAATCGGTTCGCAATTTTCATTTAATTCTCTGTTTACATTTTATTGAATAAATGTATTTATCCACGTTTCTATGTAATTCATCTCATATATGCTTCAAGGTTATTGGTTGTGAGGATTCACGAAATTCTCGTGCAGTGTCATTATATATGGTGTAAACCTTGGATAAAATTCATTCGAGCCGTCGCATTGCTATTGTACAGACATATTAAATATTTCTAATCCATTAATTGTTAAGGACGTATTTGAGAAGGTCATTACTTGACTGTGAGAAGGACAATTAAATTTTCTGATGGAGTTCATGTTCGGCAACTTTCTTCAAATATCCAAGAGCATGGATACAACTTGAGCTCGGAGTCGGCAATAACAGCGATAGTCGGAACCATTGACAAATTATTTTGTCACTGATGAGTATTTATTTTGTACATTTTTCAGATTTTAGAAACTTGAGGAAGAGCACGTGGTGTTCGATAAGTAAATCATTTTGATATTATATGTATATCTAGTGCAGTCAAAGAATAGAATAAGGGGAATGTATATTTAGAAAGTTTTTATCTTTAATTGTTGGTAAATGTGACATCAAATTGTAATCAGTAATTTACGATTTGTCTAAAAGCAATTAATGCATGTGCATTTTAAATAACATATTTTAATATAGGCTTTGGAATGGTAATATGTATCTCAGTAATTTTTTCCAACTATTATTCCGTTGGCATGTAACGGCAATGTTGTTGATAAACTCACTGGAGGAAGAAATGCTGTTCAGTATCACAGACAAGAGATTAATTTTGAAATTGGATTGATTTCACTTGTTATGGCAATGTTTGAAGAAACATTTTAATTCAGGGCATGCAGCATTCCATTTGATAGTTATTGAGATGCTATACGATAATATTTTCAGATTTGACAGTCTCGTGATGATTGCTGGATGATGAATAAAAGGCGTATCTAGTCAGCGTCCTGAGAGTGGTTTGCATTTTTCGGAAATGCTTTTGTATTTTTGTTTTTATTTAGTTTTTCAACTATTGAATTCTAGATATTGGTATAAATGTTTGATTTTTAAATCGAGAGTTTGAGGCCTAATTTAAAGACTTCGGTTATTTTCGTTGAAGGTTCATGTGATGCTATAGGGACGAGAAAGTTAATCAGCTGTTATTGCATTTGCATTGGTGTTGCAATTTTAGTCTGGTCGCTTAATCTCTGTATAATAGATAATAATTTGACAAGTTAATTTTATAACGATGAAAAATATTGTTACACATGTATTTAAAAAACAAACATCAGTAAGAATGAGTGTGATGGTGATAATATCATTTTACTGCGTTTATTTAGGCTTGCTGCAAAACAATCAGATAGGTCATATATAATAAGTTATGCATTGTATGTACATTTGCACGTGGAAAACATGGAAAGTGTGTATATTTTATACAGTATAAGACGCTAACTGTACTTTTCTATCCAAATGAAATGAGTGGCTCTTGTTTTGGAGAGAATAAACTGATCAAAGAGCCTTGTGTTTTCCTATAGTTTACTTACGGTAGTTAGACTTTTAGAAGTATAGAAATAATTAAAACAGTTATTTATTATAATATTTTAGTGTTTAATACAATTAAGATTTCAAGCAAATTCTATTGCTTTACATGTGACTTGGCTTCATAGAGACTGCATTGTCGATTGGTTCGGTAGAAAATATAATGTTTATTGAAATCCGTGGATATTTGTTTTCTTTTCCATGATTTACACTGTTTTTATTATAATTCTAACAGTTTTAATTAATTAAGAAAGAGTATGCTTAGTAATTTCAGGACAAACAATTTGTTGATCTTTTATGACGGGATGCTGGTTTGAGCCCAACATAATCATTACTATGGCAAGTTCGGCATTAATGCAGTTGGTCAACGTAAGCCAAGAATCGGATAGATTGCTTTGTCAGGTGTTCTGAAACGATGGTTGGATAGGCAAGGGGAAAGTATATTAAAATCTGGCATTTATGGGTTCGTATATTTTCAGTCATTTTTGAGTTTTCTACGAGAATGTTCATATATGATGGGATGTATATTTGAGTGCGAGCTTTAGCCCATTAGCACAATGGGAAGATCGCCATGTTCCCAAGTTATGATTGTTTGCGTTTTAATATTATAATTTGTACATATAATATGACATCAATCTGTAGATTTTACGGGAAATTATCGGTAACATTGCCACAGTTGCGCTGAATAACAAGGAATACTATATTTTTTAAATATTCCAGTATGCATGAATTTCATTTACTCATACCAGAAACATATAGTTCTTACGCTAAGTTCCTTAGTATATTAGCTCAGAATAACTTGTCGTTGCGTGTTACGCTACGTTAGATTGATAAGTGTGTTTCCTTGAAGGTTTTGTCGAGTTGGATTTGCACGTGCATGTATTGATATGGTTTTATGATATAGTCGATAGAAATTAAAATGTTCAAAAAATTACGTAATAAAAATCTAAAGAAAAAACAAAAACATTCGCGCTAATAGTGAATTTTACAAACTTTTACTTAATTCTGAGATACTACCAATTCATAAAGGTCTAAGAATAGAATTTTCCCGTTCTTTGTGTTTTTCGATAGTATATAGCAATGCAATACGACCATTCCTATTGTACTTGGTGTTTTTATTTCTTTTCCTACCTATGAATTACTTGAATATGGGATAAATAATTTATTTTCGTTTGAACGCAGTGAATTAGAAAATAAATGTATTTATCCACGTTTCTATGTAATTCATCTCATATATGCTTCAAGGTTATTGGTTGTGAGGATTCACGAAATTCTCGTGCAGTGTCATTATATATGGTGTAAACCTTGGATAAAATTCATTCGAGTCGTCGCATTGCTATTGTACAGACATATTAAATATTTCTAATTTCCCGTCCCACCCACCCTCATTTTATGTGTTTGATTTCACCATTTGCGAAGACGGTTAGAACTCCGTTAACACTTTTGTACACTTTTAGTTGATAGGTGGCAGCTTAATTACCTTATTTGTCTCATTTTGTTTCTACGATTGTTATCAAGATTTGGTAGTTTGCATTAAAAGTCACTTAGAAGTTATGAAAGATAAATTTCAAATGATTTTTTTCGCAATTAGAATGGTTCGTAATTTTTGACGTATATATCAAACGCTTTTCAGAAGCTGCATTGGACTGAGAACATTTTCTACAATTTTATGTGAACAAGCCACTTGGCTGAAAGTTAGATTGTGCGTTCTGTTATTTTGTGTTTGGGTATGTTTGCTTCGATTCTGATCAATCGCCTCTTGGCGAAAGTGTGCGATATATCCTATTGTGTTTGTTTAGACAAAACAATCACTTTACTAAATCAGTAGTTTAACATAACTTTGCATTGAACGGATGTATTTTGTTTTCATTAGAGGCTGATGTGGCCTTAATCTCGCTACTGGAGTAAAATTTTATGCGCACTTGGCGTTTAATTATATTCATTTGCATCAATATTACGTTTCCACTTGGCGCTGTATTAGCGTGGATGTGTTTGGTTCGATTCTCATGGTGTATAACGAAATCGCTACTTAGTCTTAAATTTAAGTGTCACTTGCCAAGAATGGCATTTGTTCGAAACAAGAAAAGCAACTTGACTAACATTTCAGCATATTTCATTGCATTTGCTTAAATGCGTCTTGATTTTAAATTACCGTGAAAATTAGAAATTGTATAATTTAAATTTTATCTTGATTAAGATCAGTAGTTATTGGAAGAATAATTTGACACGATTTACACGTGGAATTGGATATATTTTCTACGATTAAAACGATAAGGACGAAGAAAACTTCTTAGCGGAGAATGTAGCATTTTAATTGTATTTGGCCAAAATATTTGATTTTAATGGACTGATCTCCCATAACCTGACAAAATGTGAACGCTATATGCGATTCGATTTAGAGAAAAGATTAGCCACTTCATTTAAAAATAATCGAAAAACGCTTAACATAAATTGATAAGCATGATGATTTTTTGGACTGCAAATTTAACCACTTGGCGCTGTTAATTTGACTTAGAAGTGCTTGATTGCATTAACTTAAATAAGGAGTTGCTTTAAACCCGCAAATTGGCTTAAAATTGAAGTGTAGCATGGTGCTGTTTGTAATTGATTTGCTAAGAGAATAGCCGATTGGAATTAGATTGAGGTGTCACTTGGCGCTGTGTAGCCGCTTGGCTGTGTTGGGAAATTGTTATGCCGATTGGCGAAGTAGTGCCGATTGGCGCTGTATTTAAATGGAATTGCGTTTTGAAGACTAGCCGATTGGCATGAAAGTGAGTGCCACTTGGCGCGGCATTGGTTGTATTTAACTCGATTATCAGGTTAACGATTTGAGTGATAACTCGCCATATGGCGTGAAATTGAAGTGCCGATTGGCGCTGTGTTATGGAATAGTTTTTTGAAGACTAGCCGAATGGCTTGAAAGTGAATGTCATTTGGTGAAACTTTGGTTGTGTTCAGTTTGATTATCAGATGATATTGCCCCTCCTGGGAGCGAACCTCGCCACGTGGCGTAAAATTGAAGCGCTGAGTGGCGCTGTAGTGCCGATTGGCGCTGTGTTGGAATTTTATTGTTTTGTGAAAGACTAGCCGATTGGCTTGAAAGTGAATGCCATTTGGCGCTGCATTGGTAGTGTTTAGTTTGATTATCAGATATTGCCCCTCCTGGGAACGAACCTCGCCACGTGGCGTAAAATTGAAGTGCCGATTGGCGCTGTAGTGCCGATTGGCGCTGTGTTGGAATGGAATTGTTTTGTGAAAGACTAGCCGACTGGCTTGAAAGTGAGTGCCGTTTGGCGCTGCATTGGTAGTGTTTAGTTTGATTATCAGATATTGCCCCTCCTGGGAACGAACCTCGCCACGTGGCGTAAAATTGAAGTGCCGATTGGCGCTGTAGTGCCGATTGGCGCTGTGATGGAATGAAGTTGTTTTTGTGGAAGACTAGCTGACTGGCTTGAAAGTGAGTGCCACTTGGCGCTGGATTGTCTGACTTTAATTGTTCTTAATGTAAGCGAGTTAAGTCGAATGTAAAAAGTTGAATAAGATGATAGGAATCTACACAAAGACGTTTAGTTAAATTTTGGCGTTTTCTGTTTCATTATTTTAACTTTAGGCGCAGATTATTAGCAAACAATAATGGCTGTTTTTCTTTTGCATATGTATAAGATGATGTTATTTTTCTATTCAAGTAGGTTCTGGATGATAATAGACATTCATTGCAGCAGGCTCGAGGATTCCGGTTGTGCGGCTTGACACGAACCAAGACGAGGATGCAGGAAAGATGGGCTAATAGACGTTAATGAAATGTTGTCGTTGAAATATAGTATATAGCAATGCAATACGACCATTCCTATTGTACTTGGTGTTTTTATTTCTTTTCCTACCTATGAATTACTTGAATATGGGATAAATAATTTATTTTCGTTTGAACGCAGTGAATTAGAAAATAAGACAAATTTATTGTCTACATAACAATAAGAAATCAATTGAATAAGAGTAAATTAGCAATTAGAGTTAGAATTAGTATCGGGCTATGCGAAATAAAGTTTCGCAGCTATATTAAGTTTGGGACTGGGATTTTAGAAATTAATGCATAACGATCTCATCGCCCGATGCCTATTATCAATTTTGAGTGATGAATAATAGAAGAAATGTAGATGTAGTTTATATCAAGGTTTATGTAATTTATATCACTCTACTTTTTTCACATTGTTTGTTTAAATTGTATTGCATGTGATTGTAACGGCAAAATCAACAAAAGGTTTTATTTATTTTGATAACCTTTGAAGGCTGTTGAGCAGAGTTATATACTTTTGTAATGATTGAGTAGAGCTCGGTGCTAGGCGGCCTGGAAAGTTATACCGGTATGCATTTTCTTTGCTTTTACTGATCTTGAAAATGCTCAATTAAACTGAGCCTGCAATATTTTTTATATATGTCGCGTTCAGTGGCTTTTAAACTTTCTTGTTTAATCTATTTTAGGTATTGAAAATAAATTTTCACTAAACTAAAAATCCAAATAAAGTAATCATCGACGCGTCTTCATATTTTAACTAAAAACATAACGTCTTGAAAAGAGAGTGTCTAAAAGTAAGATGGGTGCTTCTAACCAGGCCGTCTAGTAATAGTTTGTGTTGTTAAGGTCGTATTTTGCCTTTGAACCTGTTGTTTTAATGGCACATGTTTAGTTGTTTTAATGGCATATGTTTAGCTTATTAGGTAAAATATAACAAACCAATATACCAAGTAGACCAATTAACCAAAATGAAGCTCGTGATTTTGCTACAGTGAATAAATTTTAAATGAGTCAGGTAATTCTTATTTATACTAGTATATAAGATTATTTTCATCCGATTTATGTCATTGATAGGTGAGTTGATTTAAAACAGCGTAAGACTTGAGAATGTCAGTAATAATTGGAATGTTGTTTAACTGACTAAGGTCTTAGAATAATTAAAATAGGGTTGCGAAAAAATATTCGACATAATACAAAACTGTAACACGCCCATACTCTTTATAAGGCGACAACAATTATTTTGTAGAAGAACGGATATTTGAAAAGCGATAAAATGACCTCTGGAGATAAATGAGAGTTCGTTGTTGGTCGTTTCAGCGTAAATTTACGCTGAAATGATTTTTTTTCGGATTTCTGTACATTGTTGAACTCATGGTTTCAGCGTAAATTTACGCTAAATGTTTTAAGGTTTAGAACGTAACTGAAACTAGAGGATTATGAATTTCAGCGTAAAATTACCATGAAATATTAAAAATGCAATTTGTCGTACAGTCAAGATGTAAAATTAACAAAAAAAACATGATTCGACAGTTATTCAGGTATTTTCGGAACTTACCAACAAACTGCAATTCCATTCACACTTTGTCAAACACGAGAACACTTCCCATGAAATGTTATCGAAAAAAAATAAATGTTAGAATACTCCAGATGTTAAAAGGAATTCAAATAATTTTCTCATTTTCATCACTTAAACTCAACTTCAGTCGTTTAATATTGTGGCTTTTATAGTAATTTTAGCTCGTTGTACCACTAAAACTTGTCTAAATGTAGAAGAAAACATAACAAATCGCACTGAAACGTCCAAATTTGACCGCTGAATTGTTATTGTACTCAAAAGGGAAAAAAAGATTTTCCCTTTTGATTTTGGACAGCGTTCTAAGTATGTATAACGATTTTATTTCCAAAGTTTTTTTTTTAACTGAATTTTGTCATTACAGAGATTTGAATACTTATATTTTAACCGATGACATCGCAATTATGACTGCAGACGGCCCATAAATAATCTTGCTTTGCTCAGCGGAGGCACATATATGCAGTCCTTTCAGAATAAAACAAGCTTTTCGCACAGAAACCCTACCATCAAAGATGTTTTAGCAAAATTTTTACATGATTTTGGGAGCAGACGCACTACAACATTTCGGGATGAAATAAATTATCACGAGGATTGTTTGCACGGTTTCTGAATAATTAAGACAAATCAAGAATTTTGAATATAGATAACTTTATTTTGGATTTAAGTGTTGCTTTACAAACCGAATTTAAGAATCGTACATTTGAAGTTTTCGTTCCTTTTGTTTGCATTTAATACGAGAGATTCCTATTTGTTTGGAATAAGATGTTGTTGTGTCAGTTGCATTTAAGATGAGTGTGTTACATTCACATCCGTGGAATATTTGTGTTAATATTCAAATTACATGTAAACATTTTGGTTTATTGTGATTCTACGAAAATTGATTTAAAAGTTGTTTTGCTATTAACAAATGGCTTCTTTCAGATAACATTTTCCCTTTCAGTTACATTTAATTAGACAAATAAATGACATGATACCGAAATTATTATTACTGAGTAGTGTATGTGCCTACAGTCTATCTTATTCGTGCTGTTAATGTTTGAAAATTAAGTTAAACTGACTTTTAGGCACTTTATTATTGTGTGAATAAAATGACAATAGGAATCTATAACGGAATACATAGAATTTATACCCTTCATTGACCTTAGTGAATTACTGGTATGCGGAGTTAAAATAATTTGAAATCGATGTAATATATAAATGCGTATTAAATTTGTAATATATTCTTCACATTATCAATACAAGATAATACATTAAATGAAGTAAGACTTTCTCATTTAATTAGTTGGTTGGTGTTTAATTTTTACAGGAGTATAGATAGGTAATACATTCTACATTGTGTGTTATTACACCTCACGTGATTAGTTTACTATATAGCGTAATATGACGTCACAGGGAGATAATCGCTACTGTCACATATGCGACAGCATCATGTCACCCTCGCGTGGATCTAAAAATAAATATCTTGGAAATCCGATTACAAATTAACTTCTACGCATGCGTAATTGACCAAGAGAGATAAACGCATTTTGATCATTATTTGTAGCCGCTTATTGACCATTATTGATTTTGGACTTCCGGCGCTTGATTTTGTTCCCAAACGAAATTTGGTCATAGTCAAGATCTCTAAAAAAACAAATGTTCGGTGTAATAAAATAAATATCACATCCCATTGGGGGAAACAGTACGAAATGTTAACCCTTGAGAAGGTAATGTCAACCTCGGCTAACGCCTCGGTTGACATTACTTCTCTCGGGTTAACATTTCGTACTGTTTCCCCCAATGGGATGTGATATTTATATAATATTTCTAAACTGGGTTCTCTATGGGGACCATGATGCCTAGCGAAGAAGAATGTTACATGTTTTAATGTTTTAATTTTAATATGGCAGTCATTTCATTTAATTTCATTTAATTTAATTAATTTAATCCTGCTATGTGTTTAGTGTCTTTTTTTCTTTTAGCTGACATTTTAACAGTAAAAATTATCCGATAACTGGATATGATTCAAGATAGAGGCTGGGGGTTAACCCGAGAGAAACCGTCCTGATTTATGATGCTAGCATTCCGTAAATGGGGGATATCATGTAAGCATGTTAACGGAATAACGTCTTACAAAATGTACACGGGCAATCACATGAAAGCATGTTATTGCTAACGTCCCTTCAAGTACATGTAGTCTAACATGTTTTCCAGATTAACCAAGAAGGTGTACATGTATACATGAAAGAATATATATAAGTTGAGTGTTCCAATTGTGTTGTCTTTAACCAGTTTAGATTTATGTGTAACAATTTAGAAGCTTTCTACTTGCGGGAACTACTTAACCCTTTTGCTTTTGGTAAGCATTGCTTTTATTTAAATGCTCGTTGTATTTGAAGTGCAAAAAAACTGTTCTGAATCTAGATTTAAGTGCAATCTCATTACACAGGAAGTTCATATTTGAATTTGAAGAGGGTTTGCTTGCAGGGTGGCACTAATTTTGTATTGAAGATGGAGACAATTACTGTCGCAGACATAGCATTTAAAGGAAAGGTTTTCGTGCAACGTTCTAGTAGATGAGTAATTTAGACTGCTGATATTATGTTCTCGATAAATACTTAATAAGTCGTTGGTTTTCTAAAGATGGCAGTTTTTTAGAAAATAGAAAAATCTTAGTAATCAATCGAGCGGTATTCTCAAATAAGTCTCTATTTCAAAGACTTAAAATTGCATATTAAACATTAAACACATGGACTGATCACGTTGTTATTCTTCCCAGTTTTCAGTTAGACTACGTGGGGAAGTGAAAGAACGAGAGTTTGCCAGCTGGACAGGTTAATACTGTATTTGGGCTGAATTCCACAAACTGGTAAAGTAATGAAAGTGTACTGTAAAGATTGTAATGTAATCGGTCGTGTTACAGAATATTTAATATGTATTTGTTTTAATGCATTTTATCTAACCATTATGCCATTTCAATTATCAGTATCATGTTTTATTAACGAAAATGATGTAAGTATAATATGAGATTGACACATGTTTTAACTGTGTATATTAAGAGACTGTAAGTGTATACCGACACGCCTACAATTTAGGTGAGCATTCACGGAATAAAACTTGATCGAATTTGCAAACCCTAAGCTTGCTGTCTTTAAAACTGTAGAAGCAGGATTAGCCACAAACTTTAAGTGTCTAAACATACCTCTGTGCAAAGAAATTGCGGTGCGAACGGGAGAAGTTGACGCCCGCTCAACGTTCTGCCGCTTATATTCCTAGGTATGTAAATAGTGACATATCAGATCACTTCGTCGTTTCGGAGTGCACGATTAGTCTAGATTAGGAACATATGAATAATTGTCAACTTTGCTACAGAGTACAGTTAAGGCCATTGTAATTCAGCAAAAAACTGAACTTTGTTTTGTAACAATGAAAATACTGCATTTTCCTATGTCCTAGGTCACTTAACGATGTGACGTGAATTTGTACATGAAGGCATAACTATAAACACGCACTTTACATCATTCTATGTCAAGAACTCATGATAAACAGGTGTTTACCAACTGTGCAAATTTGTTTCGGATATTTGTGCCTTAACGGATAATTTTACAGGAATGTTATTATGTTGTGCTATATAGCCCGGAAAAAACCATAACACAGATGATGTACATAAGGTCTGCCTCATTTCGTACACACGTTATTAAATGGGTAAGTCTACACTCTAGACAACAAACAAACAAAAACATCTGTAATAACAATGATTTAACGAATTTATTAACATACTGAAATGGTAAGTGCCTTTTTTCCATACAAAGTTCAAATGCGTCACGCATGATAAACAGTTTTGTTTAATTTAATACACTTAACAACTTGCGTATGCAATTACATTTCTTAACAGTATTACAATTATAATAACTCAAGCATTAATATATGCAGATTTGTCCAGTATGTTTTTCCTTTCTAAATAGAAAATGAAGCACATATTAAACATGCTTATATATTCTGCTTTACAAATACCATAAGAAAACTTCATTAAGAATCATCATAGCTTCCCAAAGCTCCGACTCTTCTTGTTTTGTCTGGTTAAACACAACAATAGTTTGGAAATAAAACTTCCTAAGACATTTTAATGTGAACGTGTATTACTCGTCAGCACATATTTAAAATCATCATGTACAAAACGTATCCGATAATGTTTATGCACATCGAAGCAATACATGGACAAATTCCTTTAAGCATGTTTTATATGATATATGATGACCATCTCAGATGATGTCTTTTCTGTTCGACATCTTGTTTTTCGATGAGTCTAAAAAGCAAATATATTTAATTGTAAGTGTTTCGAAACACTATAATATTAAAACTATACATCAATAAATCTTGAACTGCTGTCATTTGTCAACTACAATTTTACTAACTTAGTTTCAAAGATTCAACAAAGATATATTCTCCTAGCATATAACTCAACCCTTATTTATGCTAGAAAATAATGAACATATTTAACATTTCTTACAATAGTTCAATAATAATAATAATAATAATAATAATAATAATACATCATATGTCTTTCTTTTACTATGTTTGATATGAAAAGTTCGATTTGCATCAAATACTCTGAGTACCAAAATAAACACATAAAAATAATTTACATATAACCTTGGCAAACGTTCAGCATACATGTATTACATTTTGTATGTCTCTATTTAAATGTTTAAAATAATTTCATACTTACATATGAAAAGTTTAAAGATTTGTGAAAATATGTAACAGGCTCAAATAACAACGTTTGGGTTAATTATTGTCATACCATAGAGGAACAAAACATTAGTTTGTTCAAATTATGACAAAGTTATATTATAGTTTAAAAAAAAACACGAAATGGATTTGAAAATAATGGTATTTGATAAATGGTTTCTCGTTCAAGAACTAATCTCACTTACCACACTAATGCGTGAATATCCAAAATGCAAAACTCTGTGAAATTGTTTAGAAAAGGACGCACAAAATCAATTAAAAATTCAAACCTCAGTTTTAAATCGTTCCTGAACAAATTAACAGGTATATAATACACATCAACAATATTTTTTATTTTAAATCAAGTTAAAAAACTGCACACATATCGGTATTTACAATACTTATTTATTTCCTATACAATGTCACACTATTTACACTTATATATGACATAATAGTAGATCTATAAAATAAAATATATACATTCATTTACCAGATTCCTACAGTAGGATATAATGTTTGTCCAGAAAAGGTGTAAAACAAACTTAAATTTGTTAAACACCTATCTATTATGTTTTAAGAATACATGTACACACGACTTCTAGCTAACCTTACCGCCGGAAACCAAAACTCTCGTCCCTGTTTTTCGTTCAATGATTGTAAAGTTTGTTTAAATAGATCTTTTTAAAACTCTATCTCTCATTTCCTCTTTGATTTATGGCTATGTGAGGAGGCTGCGTTTTCTAAATGTGGCTTTTTTCTGATATTACAATTCATGTCTATTTCAACTAATGGCCAATTAGTTTAATACTATTTTTGAATGAGTGTACAATGTGAAATAAATGTTAAATCAAACTTTTTCAAACTATGTACAAATAAAACATTTATTCATAAATACACAAAAACGCATGCATTCCGCAAATAGTGTTCTCGTCACGTGTAATCTTTGATAATTTTACACCCTGCAACGCATATAAACTCATATGTATAGCGCACACCCGGGTAACATTTTCGTCTATTATATAACATAGACAATCAACAAGAAAACAACGTAAATTTAGAAGTTAAGGGAAGGCTATTGATCAACAGAAATTAATTGAAACACTAAACACAGACCTTGTCGTTTATGTTTCGATATATTTATTTTACAAAATACATTTGAGCATTGCCCTACAAAAATGTGTCTTCATGTCTGGAAATAACTTGTTTTTATAAATGACGTAAACAAGTTTATTTGTAATTTCATTTGAAAAAACTTTTATTTATGGTTAGTTGAAAATGTATCATAAACTCACTTTATTTCTACAAGTAGCAAACACTTAAACAATTTACCATGAAACAAGGTGAAATATGCATATCAGGAATTGCCACATTCAGAAAAAACAGCCTCCCCACACAGTCAAGAAGAAGAGAGAGTGAGAGAGCAAGGTTAATAACATGATCAATTTGATAAAAGACACCACAAACAATTAACAGAAATTGAGAACTCGATGGTTTACCGCCTTGGAACGGTCAGTGGCAAATCAAATTGCCACTGGAGATGGAAACCAGGTTCTAAGGTGCACCAACCTCACACTTGCCCAAACAGGTTCTCATATCACAAAACAAGTACAAGAAGTTGTCTTGTTGAAATAACCCCAACCCACCCAACAGCTCAACAATTTGCATGCAAAAGCACGCAAACATATAAAACACATACGAAGCTAATAGCATTACAAAGCCGAAGGGAAAAGGCTAATTTATTTAAAATAACAATATATTTACAATATGTATTGTGTTTTTTTTTTATTAATTTTATAATGCAAAATCAAGTCCCATTTAAACTTAGTCTATAATATATACAATTCAAACAAACGTTTAAAATAGTAAAATAGTAAAATATGTCATTATGCATTATGGATGGGATGGATATATCACATTTAGGCAATATAAAACGCCCTTGTACGGCAAACACTGATCTCCCCTTTTCGCCAGCAAAATATTTACAATACTAGATTAAGCATATATTATCCGATTTTCTGATTATTCATTCTTCCAGTAATATACAGCACAAACATGCATTTTATCCGGTGTGTTGCCCTATGCTTATTTCATATATACAATGTAACAGAATATAAGTAGATGTAATAAGAGCACTTGTAAGCTTTTATAACACAACTCTTGATTTTATAGATTACTTCTTTAAGTGACTGTTAGTTTCATTTGAAATCAATGTAACACGTATTTCAAACGTTGCATAGTTTGACAGCTACGTAATAAGTTTTATATACATGTATATATACAAACACACGCGTTTGTTTAACACTGACCAATCGCACCGCAAACATTTACCGATTTATGTCATTACACTTAAACATATAAGTTTATTTGTATAACAAAAGCAGACCGTCTTCACCCTGACACACTTATTTTATCAAACATTTTATACACCGATATCAAAATTTCAATTTACATATATGTACATAATATTTTTATAACAATCTACAAATAAGTATATATTCGAGAACTAAATAGAATGTTTGTATTATAACCCCAAAAAGTATATTTCGACATCTTTATTAATAAATATGCAAACATGAATAATATAAGCTGTACATCTGGTTATTAATATAAAAAATGTCATGAAACAATTTTACACAAAACATTTAATTTGTTTTAATTTGTATATTACATGTACAAAAAGGTTGTTTTTTAGCCGCGCCCTACGAAAATGTGTCTTCGCATTTTGGACCTTCTGATGAAATGATGTTAAAAGGCTATCAAACGAAAACACTTTTCATTTCACTGGAAAATATATTATATATGTTTAGTGTGTATAATTAATACAATTATTAAGTGAATATTGGTAAAAAGATAATTTTTATGTTAAGTTGAAGATGAAATAAATTCGTGTCCCACCCAAAATAGCAGTAAACAATCATAAAAAATGCAACGTAGCACCTAAGGCACATCTTTCCATAAGAAGGCTCATGTACGCTACAACTTGAAAAAATTTACATGTAACACATATTCTCGCCCGCCATATAAAACATAAACTGTTAGGAATTTAAATGGAATTCGGACCTCTATAAATTCACAAACTGTGCCAATTTTACAATACCTAAGAATTCAGTATTAGAGTATTGTTTTGCAATGAACATAATAAGTAATATCATCAATACGAAACACAATTTTCTGAAACAAAACGAATAGTAATGAAACGTATAAAAAGTGACGAACAAACATAAAGAAATATCGATAAGAAATTTCATAGATACTAAAAAAGTTATGGTGTGCACAAATATTTTGCATGAATTAAAAGTTAAGATAAAACATATCATTAATAAAAGTAATCTATGTCGATATGTATATGATTTTTTTTATATAAACATGTCAAACTTAATCCTACTGATGCACTGCTTCTAATATACAATTCAATACAATAACACAAGTATGTGCAAATGAAAACACACACAGACACACATGTATGTAATACAAAAACGCACGTGTATAGCACAGATGTATTAATCTCCCCTTCCCATCGCACATATTTTCGGTTCTAGATAAAGCATTTCATGATAGATACACTTTGTCTAGAAAACGTTAAGTGGTATCAATTGTAATAAATTTAGTGCACAGTATGACAGTATTTTGTACAAATATTATACATTTATTAATGTTTACAAGCACAATCTTGATAACCAAAGACTGATCACCTCGCATAATGTATGGATGACTGATATCACAGTAAAACACATATCAAACTCATCACTCAGCTCAGGCTGACCTCCTTCACCCTGAATACAATTTCGAAAATAATTATAATACACAATGGCGATCTACATATACATGTATGTGCTAACAAGTATAGAGAGAATCACCAGATATGTACAAATATTTATATATAACTTGAGTATCACAATTGTGCAGCGAAAACCCAGTAATAGTCCAAAATATAATTTATACAAATTATCAATAAAACCAAAACACTGAGTGGTGTATGTCAATCAAGCAGCAGCAATTCAATTTAAAAAACAGTTAAGTAAAAAAAAATGATGTCGAAAAATAACATGTTTTAAAACGTTACAGAATACTTTAAATTTCGCTATTTTTAGCATGAATTCAAAACACACTTTTCTTTGACTTTATTAACAGTATTAATAATGAAACGATAAAAAGAGAAAAACTTACCAAAAGAAACTTCGATAAGCCACATTATATAACACCGCAAAGTGTTTTAAAACATTTTCACATATATCATTTGAAAGTGAAAATAAAACAGATCAATCTAAAAAGCAACATATTTACAATATGTATAATATTATGATTTTATCATACAAAATAATCAGGTAAAAATAATTCATGGGGTTGTTATGTTTCAATTATACATATAAAAAACAAGTTCATATAACAGTAACATAATTATTAGGTTTAGACAGATATATCACATAAAACAATCTTGTAAGCACAAAGCTATCTCCACCACCACCACACACACACCGATGTGTAACGGCTCTACATTAAACATTTCCCATCTGATTGTCTGATAACCGTTATTTCTAGTATTACATGTAAACAACATAAACTAACATTTAAATGTATGTGTTGTTCTATGCTTACTTCATATTAGACAAGAACATCTGGAGATAAAAGCTTTAGAACAATTTTCAAGTGCAAGATATGTGCTCAACACTGAATGTTTGAAAACACTCATGTAATAGTCTCGAACTATGGTACAAATAGTTCTTGTATTTCTCATGTTTTTCGCATATGTTGGTTTTATTTATTGGTTCTATTGGTATAGCGCTAAAAACAATGTGCGATTACAAAGATCATGCGTCGATACTTTGTATTTTCATCTGTGAATGGCTCTATCGCCGAAGAGCGGACTGTTTCTTCGTCAGGATTAAATAGGTTTCCGTCCACACATGGACAATGTGAATATACTTTAAACTTTCCGGAAATGTCGATAATGTAGCATCGTCTAGAATTGTCACCTCTCTCTCTGAGATGTAATATGAAAGCCAGTCTTTTATCCTGTGGAAAAAAGATGTTAATTTCTTTTAAATTTCTTTTAAAACTAAACAGAGAAAGATGGCGGCTGAAGAAAATTTGCATCCTAAGCTTTGTAACGTTACATGTAGTACCCATAAGGATTTCTAATACTTACTATATAGAGGTTCCAAATCCAACAAAAATAGTATCAAGTTAGAGAGCGACTCGATCACTTCTTGATCACTTAATAAAGTAAAATAATGATCATGAGAACCATCTGTTAAAAAGCTATATAATAGAACATAAGCAATAAAGGTTTCATTTTCTCTTACAAACGTGATCTTTTTGTCTATGAGTCTGGTGAACTTCTCCATTAAAGTTATAAATTTAAGTTAAGAGTTGTTTACGTATCACTTAGACTGAGAGAAAGTGAGAGTACAGTTATAAGAAATGATAAAATTACAATAAGAACGCCCAAAATTATTCGATTCAAGTTGTTTTAAAAAACAACAATATATGCATATCAGGAATCGCCACACTAAAAAAAACACAGCCTCTCCACGCAGCGAAAGAGAGAGAGAGAGAGAGAGAGAGAGAGAGAGAGAGAGAGAGAGAGAGCATGTTTTATATACGTATGTCAATTAAAATAGGACGCCACAAACAATAAACGAAGAAGAGAACCTTTGGGGATACCGCCTTGGAGCGGTCAGTGGCAAAACAAATTGCCACTGGGGGTTTAAACCAGGTTCTAGGGTGCACAAACCTCACACTTGCCCCAACAGGTTCTCGTATCACCAAACAAGTACAAATTGTCTCGGTGAAATAACTCCAACCCACCCATCAGCTCAACAATGTTGCATGCAAAAGCATACAAACATATAAACATAAGAATTTAATAGCATTGCAAAGCCAAAGGGTGGGTACTCAATGATCTTACCGAGACCAGAGCACCTGGAGTAAAATTCAGCAAGAACACGATGACAGGGATAAGAGAAACAAATCGAGCTTCTAGGTTCTTTTAAGAAAGGATTTCCCCATAAACCTTCATAAACTCTTACACCCCTGCCTCCGTCGTGCAACCAAAGAGGTAAGCATAATGATCAACTGTAGATGGGTTAATCACCAGGCCTGCAGAGCGCTGTAAAATATCATGTTGGTAACCTTTCTTTTTAAATTTACAGATGGTTTTTACGAATAACCGGGAGAAATTAACATCGCCTTTTATCTTCTTAAGTTTATAAATTAAATCTCCATAAAAAACTGGCTGTGAAATTAACTATGATGAAGACGTGGGTTTATTATTAGTATAACTAAACTTGAAGCTCGATGATGTTTAAATGAAGTTAAGAAAAGCTTATAATTACTAAACAAATACTAGCGACAAGCTTATTAATACCTTTGCAAGAAAAAAAACCCAACAACAACATGTGTTTAATCCCCGTAATGATAAAAGATATATATTTAACATAGTTTTATGATAAACGTACCGTCCAGACTTGCAAAGCCTGTACTAGTTTCTCCAATTGTCTCTGGATAATATTTGCGTACAAGGGTACATTTTAATAAACAGGCAATATGCATTTCTGTGACCCCTTGTTAGTTTAATGTATTTGTTTTACTGCGTTGAAAACACTATGTTATCTGTTTCAAACGAACATCAAGAATAATTTATTATGGAACGCCGTTGATGCCTCTTGATAATTCTTCTTAGATTATGATTCCAACTTTGACTGGAATGATATGTTCGCCAATCATTATTTTATTAAGGGACGTTGTTATATCTGTAATTTCTATTATGGTGTGTGTGCATTTAAGGGTTATTTAAATTCAGTTTGACGTTTTTCCCCTTTTCATCATTTCTACTTGACTGTGATAACAACATTCCGTTATGTAAGTAAAACGGTATGTTGTGTACGTGGTTCTGAATCATTACGTTGGAATCATTACGGTTTGTCTGAGTGTACATCAATGCGTTAGGTAAATACACCATTATGTTGTGTTTATACTTCATGACGATATTAAAGCACCTGATTAGGAATGAATAAATTCCATTATGTGTACGTTTTGTGTATACATCAGGCTGTCAGTATGATATGGGTATTTCCAGAAACAAATGCCTTATTTTTTATTTACCTTGAAAGTATAAGTCTGATCAAGATATGCAACTTTGAACCGAAAACCATTCCACCGAAAGGGTGCAGCAGTTCTTACTTTAAAGGAAATGTAAAACGCTTGCACTAAACACTTTTCAACAATACCTTATGGTTACAAACAAGTACATACTTTTTTTCACTGGGATCACTGTTCTCCTCGTCAGCATTCTGATTGTCCGAAACTTTCAGCAGAATAAAATCATGAAGAATTTCCACAAACACTGACAATTTCTCTAATGATATATTATCATCTATGAATTTTCGTAATTCAGATAATTCATTTTCGGACATGTTTTCGTGGAAAGATGCCGGTAGAGTTTCAAATATATTCTGTAAATGAAACAAAACGAGTACAATCAAAACATCTAACAAAATGGACAAATCAGATAAAATGGCAAGTTGTTGTTATAAACAATACAAAACGCACAAATTGGTTTTAAGACTGGCAACTGAAAACCATGTTTTCTTCATTAGTTATTTGTCTCGATAATTTCATAATTATATCATAATAGCTGTCTACAGATTTCAAAAAGAATTAAACGTCTTTAATTAAAATAAATTTATGTTTTTACCTGTCGACTTTGCTTCTGATCGGTCATAACTTTGGATTTCTGTAAGGCCATCAGTAACCAGAGAGACTCTGCGTGCTTGATATGACATATCTCCCTAGCCTAAAGCAAAGAGTGGAAATCATTTCAAGTATTACCATATTTGATTTTACCATTTTGAAATGAAGCGTTAATCAATACATAGAATTCAAGAATGTCCGACTTAAATTACTTAAGTTAAAATTAGGACAATATAGATTTAAATTTAAACACTATAATAATAGATGAAAAGGGAACTTTGAAAGCAACCGAACACGACATATATGAAAATACTGCAGGCTCGGTTTGATTGAGCCTGTTCATGGGCAGTAATGGGACTGCCCACGCCGCCTAGTCCCGGGTTGAGCGCAACTCAGTAGTTATACCAAAATAGTACAATTTCGATCCATCCCAAACGATCATATGCATATGGCGGTGATCATGGAACCTTCAATGAGGTATTTCCATATTAATACCATTCCATGTTCAGTGGCGTATGGTCCCCAGATAAAAAATAGGTTTGCCCTAATCGTGAAAACAATGGGCGGAACTAAACAGAATAAAATTTTGACAAGGAATCTTAAAATATAAATACTGATATCACAGACGACGCCAAAGGCAAAATTTAAAAAGCAGGAAGTATATCCTTGGGGGTGATTGGACAATATCCAAATCTTTATTGGCTGGGATATTGAAACTACCTATCTATAAATTGGCCAAAATATTTAAACAAAAGTAATTTTAGAAGTACTATAAACAGAGTACATAAGTATCGTGCTCAACGACATTTAAAGTGCGTAACTGATAACATCAAAGAGTTTATTAACAACAAGAGTTACAATGCATATTGTGCATTGGACGATAATTAAATATATGTTCGCAGATGTATTGAAGTTTTAAATATATCTTTTTTACCAATAATGATAACGTTTGTATTTCTAACAATACGTGAAAATTGCCCTCGAAACTTTAAAATCATATTTAGCCTTATATAACTTAAGTTACAAGATGTAAATTGAATTACGGTATTTCATTCACAAGTTTACGTTCATTTCGATGATAACGAAACCACAAAACATAATTCTCAAGTTGTTTAGAAAGCACATATTTACCTTTCCACTACACAGTGTTTCCTTCATTAACAGTTTTTTCTTCATAAAGTCATGTATCTTGTAACAATTTTGACCTCCGCTGCTTCGCAGAATACTGATTGCGATGTCCAGATTATGCAAGGATTTGCATATGTCAGGAAGGCTTTTCATTTCCTGGCATATCTGTGTCTTTATCATTGTGCTTAGACTTTCCTATTAGTAATGCATTGCAAAACATAACATGTGAATATAGTGGAAAGACGATATATAATTATATAAAACTATTTTAAAAGTTATTATTGTTCATGAACAGGAGGAGCGAAACCGCTCTCAGTAACTGTTTGTAATACATTATACTGATCTATTTTCATCATTTTCTTTATAATCAAGACTTAATTCATTTGTATATTTATAAAATGATAACGTCTCTTTTCATAGAACTACTGTAACAACTGTAATACGATCTCCTTACAAAATACTTATTTCAAAACCTTTACACTTTCCTTAAGTGTAACAGTAAATAATCCATACCTGTTTAATTTTTTCGCCTAGCTGTTCAAATACAGTAGCATTGGTCATTTCTGTTCTGAATATCATCAACTCTATCTGTAAATGTAATAGTTCATAAAATGATCAATAAAGATGTGGTTCATTTAATAAAACTATTTGTATCAAAACATTGATTAGCTAATAAAAAGTAGAAGTGTTTACATAATACGGATATTTTCATACAGCTTATTGTTCCAATTTAAGGAAAAATATTAAAAATCTGTCCTAAGTTAACCATATTAACAGAAAAGTGGAATTTAAGAAACAAAACCTATTTAAGGCCAATTTGTAGAAATATAGTTTGTTTTACTTAGAGAGTTAATCAACAGAAATTAGAACTATCACTGGCGATGATTAATACCCCTTTTAGAATGAGTCAAAAATTGATGTTCGCCGAACCTATTTTCAAAGTTTTAAGTAATCGTCTTGAAAAATGTAGAATAATTTCGCTTCAATGATTTTAGTAACCCTGATACCATCAAGCGAAATTCAACAGAGCCACACAAAACATTTGTCACGAATATGTTTGAAACATCAGTTCTTTTTTCTGCACAAAATGCATTTAATACTGTAAAGTAATTAGCGTCATAAGATATGTAACGGCACAGCCCTCTGCAACTCGTAAAATTGTTTGCGTGCATAAACACTTTTTGCAAAATACATGTTTAAGTTTTCAAGATTTTGAAGCCAAAATACTATTTTTGAATAACCAAGCCCTCTTCGAACAAATGATTGACTGAGCAACATTAATGAAATGTCATGCATCCTAACCCTTGATATCGAAAATTTGTTCTAGTCAATATCTTAAAAAGTTTGAAATAAACTCCCATCACAATATTTTTAAAGAACCTGCCTCATCCCAACGACAATCATTGTAAATTGAATGAGCCATGCGATTGCTATACTACGGAGCCCCTAAGGTGACATTTAGCATATTTTTTTATTCTCCATACTTTTTAAGGATATTATTTCGTTTAAACACATTATTATTTCGTTTAAGGTTTTAGAACTGTAATATGCACTTTTGCCTATTGGGATTTTGTTGTTTTCATTTCCAAGTACATCCATATAGACATCTAAACAAGACTTTAAAAATCATTTACCGTGCGTAACTCGGGAAATTCAGTATTTTGGAAGGGGACCCTCTGTTTCGAAATATGGGCTCAAAATCAAACATACTAGAAGCTGAATTCATCTCTATTTCTTTTAAACCTTGTAAAATTTTGTTAAATAAAAGCTAATTGTTAAAGGACATCATACCTGATCAGGAAAAAAAGAGCATTATGTTAAGAATTTATTTCTAACACTTTATCAATTGACTTTTTTAAGTACACCCCAGCTTCGGAAATGCACATTTTTCCGAGCTGCAAAAATTAAGCAAGTTTTTATCTGTGATTTTTGTGCATGTTTAATGCAGTAATAATGTTATATATAAAATTATCTGCAATGTGTATAGAATCAAATAATTACAAAAAACAAAGCACTTCACCGTCTCGTTTTTATTTAATTGGCCTACAAAATAGGTACCTAAGGCCCAGACCAAACGGTTAAAAACCACAAAAACATAGGGCTTGGTTTACGAACGGTCATGTTTTGATACCCCCTCATTTTGTTTGAAAAACAAGAAAAACGCAAACAATCAGATATGCTGGTTAAACTTTAACTTCAAAAATGTAATTTTGGCAACCGTAACCATAGCAACCAAAGCATTCTTCTATAGGGAAAATTCATCGTGCAAACACATAAAATTGCTTTTACCACAAAAATACTGTTCAATTATAGAAACAATAAAATAGCAACATTTTCCTAAATGAATGTACAGATTCCACAATCACTTTAGTTTCAAATCGTGATTCTGTTGCTGTATTATAAAAGAGTCAGTATTTTGTAATCATATCATTACAATATTTAAGTTTTCATGGCTACTAAATGAAGATGAAGAATAATAACATTTTTTTTTAAATTTTAAAACTATTGATTATACAATTTGCCCCCAAAATTAACTCACAATATTAAAACAAGAAGAAAAAGGAAAAATATGTTCCTCTCCCGAGGATTGAACCGGATCCGTCAAAAGGAAGTGTCCTGATCGATACCATTGCGCCACAGAGGATCAGACAAACGTATGTCAATTACATTTAAGCTGTATTCATTGCTGAGTGTTGTTCGTCTACATTCTTTTTTTTTATTATTGTTTATGAAATATTTATTTACGCTACATCAATTTCATATTCGCATTTGTTTTTATTTGATTTAGTTATTAATGAGGTCATAATCGCGGGAATTCCTAAAGAGTAGTCTCCAGTCGCGAAAAATAGTATCAACCGAAAACGTACGAATCGGCTTCGGAAAACACGAATAAGGAACGGCATAAGTCGATGTTTGGCCGAAATATTACAGTTCTAAGACAAATTACTATTGTAGATTAAACAAAATAAAATGTAATACCCTTAAAAAAGTATGGAAAATGAAAAAAAAAGTATGCTAAATGTCACCTAAGGGGCTCCGTACTATACCACGTATGTCTATACCTTATTCCAAACAAAATTTAAATTTTCTGAATAGGATTGTAAATAATCTCGCCTTAGTTCAATACGTAAATGCTTGAGTGGCATTAAATAATATCGCCTTTCCCTTCTTTCAACAAAAGCTTGTGATTATATATCATTTATGTGAACATTTAAACTTACGTTTATTTTTTCAGTTAAAATATTGCAAACTGAAGAAGTAATTCGAAAAACGATTTTTATAAATTGCGTCATTTTAATAGCAAGTAGTTCGCGTCACAAACGTTTCAGAATCAACAAACCAATCGGATAACGATATCCATTGAAATTACTGCGCAGGTAGGTAATTAGCGTTTACCTCAGTTCTCTAATTATGCTGCAACAGCACATAAAAACAATGTCCAGACTGTATTCAGCGATTTGTCGAACTAAAAATGTTTTTAAGACATTGAAGAAAACCTATTTTTGATTACCATTTTCGATTTGAAAGTCAACACGTTTTGTCGGATTTTCTTAAAAAGATAACATTGCCAGATGTCACAAGAAGTACTTAATACTTGCCCTTCAGGATAAGTAATGCTTCCATAAAATGTTTGACTGGTGATACATGTTTACCTAGTATATAAATGCATTTCACGGCACGGTTTATTTTCTCTTGTAGTTTGCTAAACACTACCACTTCAGGTGATCTTAGCCACAGCATGAGCTTCATAATTTTTATTTAATTGCAAAATTTAATCAATATCACATCACTCACAGATGGTCTTATTTTCGAATGCATAAACGTAAAATTCATAAAGATTGTCAGTGGTTGTTTTAATGCACAGTAAAAGGGAGATCTCTGCGTTAGAGTTTATATTATTGTTGGTTATTTGTTATAAGGCTATTCCAAAGCGTTATGGACAGTATCGTATTTATTTACGCTCTTTTTTTTCATTACTGTCATCGTGTTTGTGCTGATTTGGCTCCAAGAGCTCTGGTATCAGTAAGGTCATTGAATACTCACCTTTCTGCTTAACAATGCTAATCTAGCTTCTTTTTTATGTTTGTGTGCTTTTACTTGCAACACTTGATGGATGGGCTGGAGCTTACTCAACAAAAATATTGTACACGTTCGTTCATATGAGCACATGCTGGGGTAAGGGTGAGGGCGGTGCACCCTAGAAACAAGCAAAACCCCCAGTGGCAATTTTTATTTGCCTTCTATTGTTTTGCCACTGAATGTGCAATGGCGGAAAACCCTAGGGTTATCATTTTCGATAATTTTTGTGATGTCTATTTTAAAATTGATCAATTCATAAACCATGTTCTCTTTTCCTCTTTACTTTTTGGCTGTGTGTGGAGGCTGTGCCCTTAAAATGTGAACATGATGTGCATGTTTCACACTTTTTCTACCAATGTCTCAAAGAATTAAAATCAATGTCTGTTTTTTTTTTCAAGATACTTCTTATTATCATTTATTGTAGCTCCATCACAAATATCTCGGTTACATCTTCAAAAAATATGTTCTCTTAATAATAAAGATAGAACATGTTGATTAACTCCCGTTTCACTTTCAAATAAATGTTTGATATTTACGAGTCTGTAATAGTAGGCGAATGTCACACTTTAAGTACCGGTATCACATGTAGTAATCAATTTAAGTTAGTGTTTACCTTTAGATCACTTCCAACATAAATTCTTGATTTGGAAAACAGGAATCTATCAATTAGCTCTCTTTCAATGCTCGCAAAGTCGAATTCCATTTTGGTCCCTTGTCCCATTTCAAAAGAATACTGACAGTTTGCCATCAGCAATGGAAGTAAATCATGTTGAAAATCAAAGCTGATCAAATGGGCTGAGGTGACCTCCATCGGTGAAATGGCCAGTTTAGTATCTGTCGTCCTTTAAAGTGAATTTACAAACGTTTAAGTCAGAAAACATGCTGTCAGGTGTATTTCAAGAATATACAAAATGTTTTTCAAACTTAAGATAAATGAGTGGGTAATGCAGTTTCTTGCTTTTTTGTCTAAAACCAGCCTAATTAAAATAATCCTACGGAATGTTTGGCGACTCATAACAAAAATCTATTTTTTGTTTTATATACTTTAATTAATAGAAAAAAGGCATTTTTTTCATTTCTTTTGAAGTATTTGTTTGTCAGTTTGTCAAAATGCAACAGTCCTTACCTGCCCGTGATCTTCGCGTACATATCTAAAAAGTCATTTTGCTTCCTGAACAGAAAGTCGAGCAAAGCAAAAGAACACAGCCCATAATCCTTTGTCTTTACTGTTGGTAAAAGTATCGTTAGTGGAGTAGTATCTTCTAATTTCTTATCACAAATCTCTCCTTCGACCAACATGCTTCCTTTCGGTGTACGACACACTATAAACGGAAAATTTATGGTCCTATTGACATACTTGCAGTTTGTATGAAAATATATTATTGTCTAAATAAATTATAAAATGAATGAAATTGAAGCTTCATGGAGAATTTCTTTAAGTTTAGAGTTTTTTTCTTCAGATTACTGACCTCGAACAAGATTACCTCTTAATTAATCAATTCCCATATTTTATATGAACCAATTCCGACACCAATACAATATAGCATACTAGGTGCCATCGTTATGTTTTACAAGCAAGTTACAGCGTAATACATGTTTAATAAGTAACGAAGAAAATCAAAATGAAGTGAAGAACAGATTCCGTAAAGTGTAAGATGGGAAATCCAGTAAAATTATGAGATACTTCATTTACAATAATTATTGAAATAAAAAGTTCTTCAAATTGTCATTTTTTTAAAGAGAGTACATACATGTACTTATCAGCAGAAGTTAACATGTTGGTCTGGAACACAAACACAGATGTTTCATCATTCTTGAAACTAACATCTTCAGGTTTCGTAACAATATTAATCGGAGATTGGGCAATTAGTAAATACATGTATTACTTGTAGTACCAAGTTGGTACATAACCTTACCGTGTTTCTTCAAGTCTTCTCTGACCAACTCCCAAGCATCCCTGTAGTCCTGAATGAGCGTTTGTGTTTCGATACCCGCAACATTTTCTACACATGAAATATTTTCAAACATGTTTTAAATTAATACAATTTAACAGTATAAATAAACGCAACAGACAGAAAACGCAGTCTCCCTCCCTACACATCAAGAAAGAGAGAGATCATAAATGCATAACAGGCGGTGTTTACACCAAAAACAGTTTACGACCTTTTACACTTGCCATAAAAGTTTAAAACTGGTTCGTTTTGTGAATCGATGTCATACATACCTTGCAAGGCGCTCATAGGTACATGAACATGTGTGAATGTCTTTGCCTAAGTCACTTTAAATGTCATGTATTCAAAACTTTCATAATGTAGGCGTTGTCAGAAAATATCTCTTTTGATAATTCGGATTGAACATACTGTTCACGAAACAGCTCCTGGCTAGGCGAAGCCGCCTTGTCAGTTGCTCGGATTACCTTATAATAATTGAACTGGCTGTATCCAGTCTAACGCTGAAAGGTTTTTCTGATTGCTTTAAGCCTCTTACCTACTCAAAAATAGTATAAATTGAAAAATCTTGTGTATAAACAGTTTAGAATCAAGATTTTTATCGGGGGAATTTGTTCACTGCAAGGCGTATACAGCCGGTAATTAATCTTTTTTACATCTTATTAAAGAATCATTTAATTGTTTTTACTATTACATTGTTATCTAACCTTCGAGAGAGAGGAGAGAGATTCAAAATCAAAATGTGAAAAACAACAATTTTACCTGATTTAAGTTGCTGTATTGTTATACTCATAGCCTCAGTACTTGACAATTTATACTGATATTTCTTGAACAAGGCACGGTGCAATCGGAAAATGCTTGGAATATATTTCAACGCTCTAAGGTTGTGCTCCTAAAATAAATTAGAAAACAACTACTGAATTATAGACAAAAAATTAAGATTATTATATTTAAATTTTTATCAATTTTACAATTAAAACATGTTAGAAATTTATAAACATGTTGACATGCCTATGGTCGAACTAAAATAAAAAGAGTTCGTGTTTTTTGTGCTTTTGCAGTTATTTCACCAAGAAAACTTGTACTTTTGTACCTGTTTGTTCATATGAGAACCTGTTCGGGCAAGTGTGAAGTTTGGGCACCCCTAGAACCTGCTTTATTTTGCCACTAACCGTTCCAAGTAGGTAATTACAATGATTCTCTTTATCGTTATTTGTGACTGGTGTCCACTTGAAATGTATTCTCATATTAAACGTATGCTCTTCTTTCTCTTCTTTTTGGTTGCGTGGCAAGGATGAATTTCTGGATGTGACCATTCCGATTTTTTTTAGAAAACAGGACTTTGACATGACTGACTTTTAACCTATGGACAATAAAACTACTTTCTCTCCATTACTGGTCAGGGCTAAACAACAAACATGACAAATTTGGGACGCTTTTTGATTTGTTTACTTCATTCTCAAACACGTTTATTTTGCATTTAAGGTCACAAGACCTTGTTATTGTATTTGATGACCGCATGATCAGTAGCGTTCATCTATTCATCATGAGCAATCCGATAAAACACGTTTAAACAACTTTCTGTAATAAATATCTTCTACTATCTTTCTTAAACCAACATGCTAGTGTTAAGGACAAGTGTTTTTCATTTAATATTACCAAAATCTGGATTTCCGGCCTAATGATCTTCGTCCTGTCGTCACCAAATCACAAAGTTTTGGGCAACAAAAGTAAAAAATTTTTCTAGTAATTGATGGAACAAGATTTGGTTAAGGTATGACAATCCTAATGAATACCTATATCAAGAAGAGTATCCAAGGGAGGTAACTATAGTAGTAAATTAGCTTAGAGTTCTGTCATGGGACCAGGGTTCAAATCCCACTGGAAGCTATTTTTTTTGTAAGCCTACAGCTTAAATAATTGGCATATTTCTTTTTTTTCCTGTGTAATTCTGTCATTGAATATAAAATTCTCATGATTTAAACTAAAATAAGCAAAATAATCAAGATTAAAGGGGTTTTCGCTATCAGAATAGTGTTTACTCAAGTCATCAATTTGAAAATTTCTAAAACTGGACTGTAAACTTCTCTGAAATTTTGTTTAAATTTTGTTTACGGTATATAGTTAAAAATGGTAAATTTTTGTATATTGCACCAATCAGGATTTTGCACAATTTTCATTAATTAAGTCTCGTGAAATATAAAAAAAAATGCATTTTTTAAATTTATTTGGTCAAAAAATGTCATTTTTAGATAAATTCTGTATTTATATATTATATATTAAATTGGTTTAGTAAAATATAACATATTTGGATAAACTGTAAAAAAAATAGGGTTGAATTTATCAATAACAAAAAATTTTGTCACCGATTAAAGAATTTGGATACTTTAACGTTTTTTCTCACTTTTTTAAATAAAAAAAAGCTAAAAATCTCAAAAACAACACGGTGAAAATCATTAAAATTTTGCATACAAGTCAGTGGTATGAAGCAGTTGATGAAAAAATAATCAGATGTCGGATTCTTAATAGTGCCCATTAGGATGGTCATACCTTAATGATTGAACAGACATTTGTTTGAGAGTAAAAATACCACAAATCTTATATGCACAAATGGGTTATAAAGTTATATGACTTTTCATATGTTAACTTAAAGAATATTTTTTTGATGACCTACGATTAATAATACCAAGTATGGAGGGAAGTTTATCCTTAACTAAAATTCCTATTATTAGGTTAAAAATAACACAATTCTATTAAACTTTGGTGTACTGAGGCAAAATATGACGTGTATCATTTCCCATTCCATATAACATACAGAGGTGCTAATCATAAACAAACCCAACAATCTAGTACCACTATCAGTGATGCTGTATTTATCCTTTATCTGGACATTTCATAAAACGAGAAGAGGTTGTCAGTTATTTACAAATGTAAATGTTGTTTAAGAGGTTTATGGCATGTACAGAGAGAAAAAACAATAGTTTAAAAACACTGTTGCATAAAGTAAGAAACAGTTTCTTAAATATCCTTTTGCAAATAACATCCGTTTTAATAAAAGAAAGAACAAAATCAAACAGTACTGTTAATTTGCACCAACAAATTTCTTTAATTGTTAAAGTTTTTTAAACCGATATATACTGAACAGACAACTTTCGAGATCAACATATTGGTGATCAAAATCCTCATGATATTTGCCCTTGCTGGACATAATTAATGTAATATTAGTTTCTCTATTTTTTTTACAAGTTTTCATTTTGACTTAGTGTTCAAAACGAGGTATTTAAATTGAATCGACTCGTACTGAAAAAAAAAACCTGTTTGGAGCTAAAAATTTTATGGTATCTGCAGTATGAAGATTGGCTGACCCGGTTCGAACATCATTAAAATGCTCACTAGCACTCTCCCTCAATATGTAATATGCAGTTCCATTACTGTCCATGAACAGGCTAAATCAAACCAAGCCTGCAATATTTTCATATTTGTCTTGTTCGATGGCTTTCAAAGTTCCCTTTTCAATTATCATAGTAGCCGAATGTTAGTACCTTAAACGTTATTTAAACGGAATTGTGGAATTATAGACGAAAGTCTCGTAGTCGAAACATAATTTAAATACATACGTGCTTGACAAACAAGTGCAACACTTCGTACTTCTGCCGTACGCTTGCATTTGCTTCCAAAGTCTGTCTCAAATTTTCTAAAGATATTGTTGTCCTGTATCTCCATGCTCTAGGATTTTCTCGTATGTCTTCAACTATACTGTCATCAGTTTTAACGGAGGTTTCATATATTTCGTAAAGAACATGCTTGTTACCTTAAAAATAAATAATATTGGTTGCACAGAAAACGATGAACATTTGTATCTAAATGTACGGCGGACAACAGCATTAACTAAATGTATTGTGTTATAACTTGTATGAGCCAGGAATACAAGTATTTGAGAAAATATACAGTTTTAAAAGCTTCTTTTAATTCATTACTCTTGCGGAAAAATGAAATCAAATAGTTTGAAAAAATGCAACAGCGACTTTGAATTTCTTTTTATGATTACTTTACACACAGATGATACTATTTTCATTTTCATTGTTAAAACTGTTTGTAATCTCGAACAATGACAAGAGCTGTATTTTGTATTCGGTTCCAACTTTTTCAACAACTAGGTTTTTCGTATATTATAAATGGAACATGTAGATTATTAAATTATTATAACTTACCAATTCTGTCATCATTCATGATGGTCGTATTTAACGTGTCTAGTATTGCGTCAACGTCCTAGTTTATGAAAAAAAGAAAATGCCAATAATATAAAAAGGGATTAAGGTTATAAATTCAGCGCCTAATTCAAAAACAGTTTGTTTTCTGAATCAATTATAGTTTATCAGTGTTTTGTCTGTAACAAACAAATTGATCTAAATTAGGAATAAAAATGCATAAAGTAGGAACTGTGGTATTATTCAATTTTGCTTGCGCAAATTTAATTTGGTAAAAAAATAACATAACACACCAAAAACATGACTTTTAACAATTTTCACCGCCGATTTATATTTATTACCTCTTTAACTTAGTCAATTATTGGATGTTTAAGTGTATTTATTTTACGACAATTAAAGCAAACTCTTAATGTAAATTTTTTGTTTTGACTATGGACTAAATTGAATTATTTCTACACTTTCAAATAAATATTTGAAAAAGTAGTTATTTTTAACGAAGCATGTTATCTTCAAACAATGAAGTATGAAATTGATTATTAAGTTTTGTTAACATTTTAGTGTTTTGTTCATTTGAAAAAAATAAGTTAAAATCAGAAGACAGAAAAAGCATTATCATCACTTTAATACACAAACAATTCGGTCCTGAACTGGAAATGTTAATTTGTATTATATATTAGTATTTTTTTAAAATACTTCTACATGCGGCAAAGTGGTACGTTTTTATTTCAGGGAGTACCATTTTAAACATCACCTGTTATCGCACCATAAGACTGTCATGCAAAATGAAAAAGGTCAGTATTTCTATTATTAAAATTCGACGCGCTTAAAGCCACAATAAACTTGCCAAACAGCATATTTGTTATTAACCTAAACATTTTAGATTTCACCTGTATGCATAGTAACACAAAAAATAAACCTTAAGAAAAGGGTATTATCGTATTGATTTACAGCATGTTTTGGACGTTTTTCGGATCGTTTATTTTGTTTACAAAACAAACAGCGAATCTTTCCGAGCTGATTTTCGGCAACTCTCGGCAGGTCGCTCATTATACAGAATGACGTCACCGCGTTCTTACGGACCACTTACGGAAAAAACCGATAACATTTCGCCGAGTGATTGTAAACATTGGTTGGTAATTTTGTGGGCTACAAAAATACTGTTCGGACCGGGTCTCAATGATTGGGGATTATTTGAGGACATAAATATTTGGTCATTTATACTTTCTTTTGAAAAGGGTCAACGTGGTTAATTAATTTTCACAATGAAAAAAAAGCGTTTTGACAAGTTTATTGTGGCTTTAAACATGTTGAATAATTATAAATTTACCTGTATGTGTTTTTTCAGGTATGTTTTAGTGAAAGTACTTTCCCAGTAATCCCTGTCTATTTTTGTTAACAGATGGGTATTTATGTGTGCTGCCATTAGTCCTGAAAACATAAAAATCACTGGAATCGTTCATTATAGGGATTTATTTAATAAAAGATTAAAGATGATTCGTGAATTAAGAGTTTGAAGGTGTTTTGTTCACACCCTTTTAATACTGTCTTCACGAGTTTTTTTTTTATTCAGAGACAAATATTTAACATCAGTTTTAGCAGGCAAACAATATGTATAGGTTTTGCTCTTAAATGTGTGGTAAATACAAAGAGTACGCCAAGTTCCATCGTGGAAAACCCTTATTTAGAGAATCAAAAGAAAAGATGTTGAGAACTGACAGTTTAACATCGTGAGGATATGGATATCTGTTTAAGAATAATTAACATGATAATTTGAGATTAACTAAGGTATTTTGTTATTTTATTCGTTCTAATTGTTTTAATTATTTCTAAATTGAGTCACAGTTGTTATTATAAGTATCATGCATGAGTGTGAGGTGAAGATGGAAAAATCTGTCACCGAGGGTTAACTGTTTTGCGGGAACGAGGCTCTGCCGAGTTCCCGCCAAAACAGTTCATCCGAGGTGACAGATTTTTCTATCTTTACCGAATGTCTCATGCAAGATACTTTTTCTTGCATACCTTTTATTATTTATAACATTTCTGAGTAAGTATACAAACTTATTTATTTTCATTATGCTGAAATATTGACGTTAACGCAAACTTATTTATAAATGACGTCACTAACTTGAATATATTACGTCAGATATTTGAAGACGTGACGTCACTCACGTGACTCATTCTACATGGGGGGGGGGGGTGTAGGATCGAAATTTCCTACACGGGTGAAATCACCGGATGACCTGATCTGGTATGCAAGAAAAAAGAAGTATCAAAGTGTATTATAGCACCAAAAACAGGAGTTGTTTGAATGCACAGTCACGAGTCTTATATGTTTTGTGGCACTTTATTATCATGACTGATATTAAAAGGAAACCCATCTCGGGTGGCTATTACTAAATTTTGAAAAAAGTAGCTTACAATAATGGCCAAGATTATGACATTTACAACACTAAATAAATGCAGTATGACTGCTTTTGCAAATAAATGGTGGATGGTATAGGCTCTGAACAAACAGAACCGCTAAGGCGATAGCTCCTGGACGCAAACAACAGATGCGTTGTTCAGAGAAAATAATGCTACCCGCCCCGACCCCCAGCAACACCCCAAGAGGTTGCGCAACAAGTTTGATTAACTTAAAGGTGACCATCATTATACGGCATCGGTTATTTACAAAAAAAGACCCGTCACATGGCAAAACAGTGCTTTGAAATTTTAAATTATATAGGCTAAAGTTCGAACAAACTGCTATAGCGATATGACGTAGACAGATTAATTCGAGCACGGTATCAAAATGAATTAACCTTAACCTGATAAGCGCCCTAAAAAGCTGCCCAATAAATGCTCATCAACGTAAACTTAACAAAAAACAGATTGACCTTTGATTTGACAAAATCTTCGCAGTGTTAAACATATTTTAAGTGTATTCGATTCCATAAATTAATAATATTTCAGTCAATAAGTTCTGACTCTGACTGACAAAATATCCATATTTTAGGGTTTTTTGGACCTCTCCGTAATCAGGAAAAATACTTTGCACTGTTCTTTAAAAATAGATTCAGAGCTGTGATTTTGTCAGACTCAGTACACCTCGAAGATAAAAGTGCTCTTAAAAGTAACCGGTTCTAGAAGGCAAGGGACATGACTCAATATATCTTATTCCGTATTTACATATTGTCCGTGCGATTCATAATTTAAGTTTATTATTTATAGGTACCAATTTAAAATAACAATAATCACTTTAACAGAATGATGGAACGTTTTGTAAGCCGACGATATCGATTAATTTAAGTATGAATATATTTAGCCTAAAATTGACAGGACAAGATCATTGGCAGGAACAGAAACGCATAGACCTGCCTTAGCCGCCTAGACCAACTCATTTAATGCACAAGATAATATTTCAAATGATGATAATAAGAAGCTGATAATGCAATTGTCAAAATGGCATCATGATAAACGACGGAATATGGTGCCTTGAAAGTTAAAGGTGAAAAAGTGAGTAACTTAACATAATTAAATATTGACAGGACAATATAAATCATACATTTAAATTTGACAGTAGGAAAAAATTGAAAGAAAAATATAAAGTATATCATTAGGGAATCTTGTTGATTTACATGTTTTCAAACGCGAATGTTCCTTATACATCCATGATACGTTACTAAAATTGTACATTTACCTGAATTTATTGGCTTTGCCAAACCTTCCACAATATAATGAATAAACAGAAAAATATCGTCTTGACTTCTGTCAAGCACGTGGCAAATATCATTCAGGTCTATTTTGATGTGATTCCATACAAATTCTTCAACCTCATCCGCTTTTATTTCTGGATGTATGCTTGCTTGTATTATCTGAAATGAATAGATATACGAACTATTTGGGCCACAAAAGGAACAAAGGATGATCATCAGGAATGGCCACATCCAGCAGGCAAAGCCTCCCTAAATAACCAAAAAGTAGAGAGGAGAAGAGATACAACATAGATTAAAATGAACTTTGAAAGTCAGCAAACACGATAAATATGAATATATTGCAAGCTCGGTTTGAGTAATTTTAAAAGAACTATATACAAGGTACATAAGTATCGTACCACACACATATTAAACAAATGAAGTAGTAGGGGCCTATCTGTTAAATCCAAGCCGTAATCGAAACTGATATGCAAGCTTAAGACACTAATAAGGGAGGTTCTCTGTGCATAAGTGGGTACCTTCACATTGGTTTGGGGTGATGTATTTATTTAGTAACAAATCATACATGACAACATACCAAAATACGAATTAAATCATCCGCATTATGGAACGTTTTGTTGTAGATGTGATGTATTTTGAACACGTCTAAGCAACGTGGTGTCATGGGTAGAGTATAGCTGATCATTTTTCGGAGTTAAAAAAAAGGGGCGTTCAAAAAAGGATTCCATATTATTATTGAAAAGTAATGCCTGACGGTGCGGGTTCGATCCCAGCTAGAGACACTATCATTTGAAATTCACAGTAGCGCTATTTGTGCAGTGTGGCGGTCGTAAAAAGTCTCCCCGTACATTTAGTCAGTACTGTTATCAGTAAATTAACCCGTTGCCGATGTCATGCAGTGATTGTTACGTATATCAGGGCTATCCGATCAACGTTTTTTGGCGTTGTCCCGGTTAGCTCAGTTGGTTACGTCGCAGGAATTGCATGGCTAGGCGCTGTCGCCGTGACGGTGCGGGTTCGCTCCCAGCTAGAGACACTATCATTTTAAGTAAAGTTAAGCAAAACAAAATGTGATACGAAATTAGACGAGTGGAAAACGGAAGTGCAGCTTTGCCCACGGCACAGAAACCTCTGGATCAGCCAATGTGTAAAGCTTAAGATTTATTTTAAATGCGCAAAGAATAGTTTGAAAATCTGAAAAGTAAAGTTACAGTCATCAGAAAAACACCTTTAACCGAGGCGACAGAATTGTTCGATCTGAAACAAATGTCGCTTTAAAGAAATATACAAATAGAATATGCGAATGTTCATTTATATAAACCTGTTAACAGTCATCAGCACTAAAACTGAAACAGCTGTATTATACATATATAGTACACAAGCATAATTTCCCATTAGTGTTAACCATAAGAGTAGAACCAATTTTCCCATATACGTCATATAAAACAATGGTGTAGACCCAGTGTAGTTCCATGTGCAGATCCATTGATCGATTTTCAAAATATTGTTCCATTGATTTACAGCTCTGAAGTATATTTATGGTTATACATGTACACACATTACTGTACAAGCGTGTGAATTGTTGTCTGTAGCATCAAGTACAAATTACTGAAGTGTTCCGCTATTCCTCCCTTACACAAAAACGCCATATTCCGTGTTGATTTCATGTTATAACCCTGCACTGGTATACGCTGAGATAACAGCTTCGCGACCATTTACATCAGCTAAATATGTTTTTGTTGATATGCATTCACTTTTTTTTCTCGTAATTGCTGGGCCAATACGAGAATTACTGGGCAAATATAACCTCTGCTCTTATTGTCCTGAATGTCATTTATTTTGATATTCATGACCTAAATAATTATGTTAACTTTATTATTCAAAATTATGAATCGTTAAAGACCATTTACTAATTATTTTCATTGTCTTTCGAGGAGGAGATAGTAAATGCATATCATAAATAAGGCTAGTTATAATTATTTACCTGACAATGTTTGCCGACTCCTATAAACATAGCCATGTGAACAAGTAGTCTCAAAATTGCACTTTCTGCTGGGGTCATTTCACGAACATCTGTCGGATTAGCTCTTCGAATGGCTGCGCTACCAAGAATATGTCCCATCATTGGTCGTCTTTTAATGAAAATGTATGTAAGTCTATAACATTAAACATGCATACACCACAAAATGTAATAGAAAACGTGTCTATGCGATAACACACAAGATCAAAACATAATCGAAAGCTTAATATTTATTTTGTAGAAATGTGAGAATTTGAGAATAAAAAACATCCGTCTCTTTATTAGTATATCTTACAGTTATTTCTATTCAAACAGTTGACGTGCTGTTTATAATGATCTGATACATGTATGTTACCATTTTAGTAAACTCATTTGTTCTGCAACACACATTATCAACAATTTAGTCAAAAATAAAAACAAACTCATTATAATATCTTTAATATTAAAAAAAAATACATGGCATAGTTAATAAATAAAAATTAAAACTAGATACTTACTGAGCAAATGCTGTATTACTTTCAAGCAACTTGTGATTTGTTCCACCAATTTCTTCGCCACAAACAATACAGCAGGATTTAACCATTGGTCGGCCACACTAAAATGTAAAACTAAATTAAACAAAGTTGGAGAAACGAAATTTATTATTGAAAACTATATGATTTTAAATTATATCATTATTTTCCTTGTGACCTACTCTAAATCAATGTCTGTTTAAACAAGAGCCAGTCGGAAACGACTGCACGCTCGAATATTCGAATAGTCAGACATATTTTAGCACATTTTAAATTGGGCTTTATTTAAAATAGGGAGTGATTCAGGAGTTTATGACACCCCCAACACACACATGAACAAAAGTTTCTTGATCCAAGTTAAGAAATCAATAAATTACACTTAATTTATTATTGTAAGTTTTTTTTTTAATTTTTACACAACCCAGGCCATACACTCCTGATCCCACACCCATCTACCCACTATCCCTGCCCACCTCCAACCCCCCACCCACTTAACCACTCAACGCCCAATTATCCCATTTTTTGTCTTTTGTTTATACCTCTTGCTTTGACTGTATAAATAATTAGAACGAAAAATAATGTATGGTATGTGTTGGTGTGGTGGTGTCTTGTGTGAGGTATGGTCGTGTGTTGCGTGGTATGGTCTATTATAGAAAAGTATTGTATTGTGTGCTATGGTACTGTACAGTACAGTATGGTATCGAATGTCGTAGTGTAGTGTAGTGAAGTGTTATGTAGCGTAGCGTAGCGTAGCGTAGCGTAGCATAGCATAGCATAGCATAGAATAGTATAGTATAGTATAGTATAGTATAGTATAGTATAGTATAGTATAGTATAGAATAGTATAGTATAGTATAGTATAGTATAGTATAGTATAGTATAGTATAGTATAGTAGTATACTGTATAGTATAGTATAGTATAGTATAGTATAGTATAGTATAGTATAGAATAGTATAGTATAGTATAGCATAGCATAGCATAGCATAGCATAGCATAGTATAGTATAGTATAGTATAGTACAGTACAGTATAGTATAGTATAGTATAATTTAGTATAGTATAGTATAGTATAATTAAGTATAGTATAGTAAACTTAGAAAACTTACTACAAGTACCTGGTTCAAACCGAAAGTAGAAATCTATAGAAATCTACTTTCGGTTTGAACCAGGGAGTAAGTTTTCTTTGAATTTCTTGAAAACACTAACATTATTTAGACGAATTGGCACTAAACATTGTAGACCAGCATATACTTATTTCAGATATGAGTTGCTTTGATATATTGTCCATGAATTTCAGAGTTCTCATGCAAACGGTTTTTCTTTTGTTTTAGTATGTGCTTGATAATTAGAACATGAATTAGACTAAATTGAGCTTGCAAACATTAACTACATCCATAGCTTAATACATTTCTTTACTAAAACCTAGGTGGCAATAAGTATTTCCCCCAAAATTCATTTTTGAAAGTTTAGCCAGTTTTCGCCATTCGCAATTTTTGCGACCTCTTAAATTGCCTAAAAGTATAAAACGTGTATTTATTTTTTATAACAAGCCAATGAAATTATTAGGCATAACCATCACGGTTATATTTATTGTATGACAAAAGAAACGTCCATAGCGTTATTTGCCAAAAACAATATTTTCCCCGAACCTAGAATTTAAAGTGAATCAATTGGTTTTCAGTAGATCTACTTACATCGCCAACAGAATATGGATGACCTTGAGGGCAATCTAAAATAATAAAATAGTAGATATATTGGTAAAAAATTACAGGTTCATGATATCAGTTACTGCAGATTACTAAAATTATTAAAATATATATGCGTACATGCGTTTTTATCATGATAAAACGGCATTAATTGCATTGGTTGTAATAAACAAAGGATATTCATGTTGTGCCCAATTAAAAAATCACGATACTGACCAGGTAGGTGACTCTACCCTGCTGTCGATGATATTCTACGAAACATTCAACTATCAATATGTTATTATGTTGAAGCAAAAGATGAAAGTAAACTTATGATGGACATGCGTTTTACAATTATGATCCACCCTAAACTAAAATGTGCATATGGAGAACCTTCAATGCGGTAATTTTAGATAGTTACATGTACGATTTGATTGTCACCTACATGTATTTATGGCCACTGAGTTAAACACGGGTTAACACTAAACAAGAACTGAACATACGAAGTTCCATATGCTAACATGTCAGGTCCGTCGTGAAGAAAGCAATGTTAAGATACTATTTTGACACAGACAAATTTGTACAAGAATTGTCAAAGAAGTGATACATGTCACAGGACCTGGGGTTTTCTCACTAGAGTAACACAATGCCAAATGTAAACAAGATTGCTTTGAGTGTTTATGCAAGTTATGGTCCAGACAAAATCTGCATGAATTTTTACCTACAACTGCCACATATTTACGATATTGTCCTTTGCAATAGAAACCTGTAAATGACAAGTTTAACTTTCATCCCATATATAAATAAGATTGCTCAATGAATTTCGAAGTTACTGGCTGGGTAATCTCTGACATGACCTTCGACGTTGAACCTGCTAATTGTGCAAAAAAGGCACTCCATCTCATTGATGCAAATATTCATGCCAAGTATAAACAAGTTTGCTCAATGCATGTCAAATAAATGGTCCACAAAAATTCAGACGGCCGCACGCACACACGCACGGACCCACGCACCCACTCAATCACTATCGGACGCACTTTCACCGAAACGCCTGTGTGACAACGAAGTCGACGTCATCTCAAGCGGGCTCGACGAAATCTTTTTGACAGTGTTTGATTATATTGGTTGCTCTACAATGTACAGATTTGCTTCATTTATAAACTGTAGTCATATCACAGGGTTATAATTGCATTGAACTGAAACTTGCCGCATTGCTGAAATTGTTTGTATGTTCACTAAATAAAAGTGTTACAGTTTTGTTGAGTGTAGCAAGTGGTTGCTGATAATTAGAGCCAGAAGCAATGTTTTTGCTTTAGTGCAAATAAATGTTGTTGTTGTTGTTATATATATACATTTCACTGTACTTTCATTATCAAATTTCAACTACATGTACAAGCATTATACATGTACATTAGTAAAGTTTGAAATGAAGTTAATTTTGATTACAACTGAATCTTGATGGTTTACTTGTAAAATGTGTATCTCATCTTGTAATTGAAAATTCCCTTAAAGCCTATGTTCTGAGAAGAGAAACAACTATGGAAACCCGTAGGCGATTAAAGGTAAGAATGAAACACAGCATGATAATAATGATCAGATTCTCCTTTGATAAGGTACTTGTCACAAAAATCTGCTTAAAATCGTCATTCATAAAAAATTAATAATTTTTTCAGTGGTTGTCTAATGAATACTTAAAATGCGTTAATTATGATTTCAGAAATGATATGTTTTGTTTTTAAATATGTATTGTCATTCACATAAATCGGCTGCGTGTTTCATTAAAACTATGCTACAGACTTGGTAGGTTAGATCATGACGTTTCTTAAATGATTCAGAAATATGGTTTAAACGAAGTATGCATTTAATTTAGCAAAATATATTCATTCAGTAAACGTCTAAGTACATTTGAAAGACATGATTGTATTTGCATATTGTCTCGATCAATTTTAGTATTTAGTCTTAATTAGCAATCGGTCGCTTCAATTATAAACAATAACCATAACTAGTTTATGAAACAAAAACAATTTATATAAAATTTTTGATATAATTTATTTTCTACTAACTCAAGGAATAGTCATCATGGAAAACAGAGATATTTTGAAAGATAATAAATACACTTACTGTAGAGTTTTATATTTCCTTCCATTTCAAGTAGAGCTATTCTTACATCTTCTACGTCATCACTAGGCATAGTCGGCAGATACATCATCTGCAAAAAATCATAACGTTTACAGCATGTCTTTTTCTTTTCATTATCATGCAATAAATTTGTAAAGAAATATGCGTTTTGTCATCTTTACTTCTCTGCGGATGGCTAACCTCGTACAGAGTATTTTGTTAGCACGAGCATCCACTTAACAACTTTTATAAGTATACACAATCGTATCGGGGCAATACTGGCTTGATAATTGAGTTTCTGCTCTTAAACTTGCAATAAACCACCAATAAATACTAACTGATTTATTAGTGAAACAAGTATTCAAAATGACAGACAACTGACTGCTCACAATCATTAACAATACTGGCACCCACATAATACAAATTCACAACATCAGTCAAGGACGCGTAAGACCACCGTCATTTCTTGAAGGTGTGGAAGGACAACCGGAAAAATGACTTGTCGCAGATATTCATCAGAATTTAAGTTCCCTTGGTTAAGAACTGCTGCAGTCTTCAAAATGCACGTGCATTATGGAAGTCGATAATTAAACATTTTAAAATAAAAAGGCGTTAATTTTAGTTTATTTTACCCAAGAGATCACTTTTGCTTATATAAACGGACCGCAAGTTTTGCTTTTAATTAGTTTAATTTGATTTTATAAACGCGTATAGCGCTGTTAAAATTTGACCTGAAAACATCTCTTAAGTGATAATATAATTGCATAATGTTTTAACGTAGATGAAAGGAAACTTTGAAAGAAACCGAACAGAAACAATAAGAAAAACGTGCAGGCTCGGTTTGATTGAGCCTGTTCATGGACATTAATGGAAATGTATATTACTGCCCACGCCGCCTAGCCCCGGGTTGAGAATATCAATCATGCATATCACAGACAACGCCAAAAGCAAAATGTAAAAAGCAGGAAGTATATCCTAGGGGTGATTGAACTATTTCCAAATCTATATTTGCTGGGATATTGAAACCACTCATCTTAAAAGTGGCTGAGATATCAAAACAAGAGTTATTTTAGAGGTACTGTTGTCATGATAGTACATAAGTATCGTTTTCAGCGACCTTCAAAGGACATTACTGATAACAACATTGATTTAATGTAAAGGGAGACTTTTCACAGCCGCCACACGGTAAAACAATGCTTCCATTATATTGAAAAAGATGAAAAGGGAAGGCCACCGAACACAACAAATATGAAAATATTGAAAACGCAGGACTCCAATTAAAACGATGGATATCTATTTATGCACTGGGGTAGGGGTTGATGTCGCGCATGGCCGGTTTCACAGGTGAAACGAGAAAATGGTTGCGCACGGGTCCGATGAGGGTAGCGCGAGTGTTTAATGTTGTGCCAAAAAATTGGTGGTCATATTTTACGTCTTGTATCTGCAGAATACTATTTAAAGCATTGCTATGTCATAGACAAAAACAATTATCAAAATTTCGCAAGCAGTTCAATCAAACTTTGTATAAATCAATGCTACAAGTGTCTGATTTTTTTTACATACGTTAGGAAAAGTTTACAGCAAAGAAAAATAGTTAGACCTAAAGCATTCCCCAAAATCTATCGTGCAATTTATCACAAAAACGAAGCAACACAAAACAATAATTCAAATACCGACGTGAGTGAAATAATACTGACTACACTACCTTAGGTCTTTGAAAATAACTTTTAATTATGAAGAGAGAAAACAACATTTTTATTTTTGGTCATCAATTTTCGCGACCAGGAAATTGAAGGTCAAACACACGTTTATAAATAACTTACACTGTATATATTTGTTGGACTAAAGGACCTCAGATATTGTTATCAGTAACTCATTACTACTAATAACTTATTACTCATGAAGACAGTTTAATTGATGAAAAGTGTTGCTTCAATTTTGTGATTAATTGCAAATAGAATTTTGGGACTTTTTAGGTCAAACAAATATTTTTTACTGTTTTAGGGATGTCAACAAATATTCGAACATCCGGATATCAGTTCGGATCATTTGATATCCAGATCGACTTTGGCATTCGGATATTCGTTTGCAAAAAGTTAAATTTTTGTATATTGTCAATTTTGCTAAACTATCTGTGTGCTATCTGTGTGCATTTAAGCATAAGCATGTGAAACGGATTCTCGTGAGGTGATCGCACGCAGTAAATTGGGCTTATCAGTTTTAAAAATGCGCTATTGCATGATGGTACATATAAGAACGTGTTAGGTAATAACCAACGTTCAAAGCTCCAAATATCCATTTTGAGTAAAAAATAGTATTTTAATTTTAATGAGATTGAACTGAGATATAATTATGTAGCTAATTAACAGATCTGTCGGCTCACGTTAATTATGTCCGTTTGAGTTCTATAACGTTATTGATCGATTCATTTTTATTTGACCTCGCGATCTTTATTTAACATCTACATTCAAAACTATTTATTTATTTATCAATTATTTATTATGCCCTCTATTCTGTTGTTTGGCGATATTTCGTAAGGTTTTTACCTTTTTGATAGTGATTTTTTTTTATATATTTCATTCACACAGTCAACAATCTTTTTAAATACAAAAAAATGCGCTATTTTTTACAGCTAAAAATCGAACATAGCTTTTGATATTATCGAATTTGTTCTGCTCGTTTTAATTAAATTATTAAAATTATGAAGCATATATATCCACGGAAACGACGATTTAATACCGTCTAAGAAACTACTATTTATTTCTGCCTTTCGAAACGACAATTTGAATTTATCTTTAAAAACGACAGTTTTACCACCCTCACATATGACAATATTACTATAAACAAAGTGTTTGTATTCGGATATCCGGATATCCGTTCGTATCGGAATCCGTTGACATCACAACTGTTTTTACTTTCTTAGCGAATGTTTTAATTAAACTTATATTAATAATATTGGTTTGTGCAACGTTTTAACGAGCTGCATTGTGACATTTGAGAGCTTTTGATATTATTCTGTTTTGTCTATGACATAGCAATGACGGAGCAATGCCTTAAAACGCTATCCGATCGGATAAGATAACACTACAGGCGGGCAACGTATCGTGTCATTTTACTGATTTTTTTTAAAGAATTACGAGAAAGTATTCGACGTAAATAATACAAACGTCAGCGATATTATGGCGAATTTTTAATTGTTCTTCTGTCTTTATAAATGCTGCAATAACTATTGTGCTATTTCTTTCTTTAAGTCAATTAATCAATAGATAAATTCCTCATATCATTTGGCCAAAATGTTCCTATAGCAATTGTGTTGCTGCTGTGAAAGTTGTTAAATATTTTGTTATGATAATGGTGATATTTGTTATATTGCAAAATACCAAAGTAACAACAAATAATAAGATACAAGTAATACATCGAGAAAGGTTCTCTTTACAAGTTAACATGGCTTACTCGTTTAAGTTAAAAAAATATATTGTTGTTAATTAAATAAGCTACACGTTAACGACGTTATTATTTTTGTTTGGAACTATATCTTAATTAAAAGAATAATTACGGATACCTGTAAGTGCGTTCATTTGTATAGTAAATAAAAAAGACATAGCATTATATTGTATTTGTAATATAAATTTGTAGTTGTTATCTATGTGACGAAATTAGCATAAATATGATGCTACGAGTACATCCGCTTGAGTATCACAGGCTAAGGTTATGTTATTATATTAGGTTAACTGTATAAATGGGGTCCTACCGATATACAAAGTTATCTCAATATTCTGTCTTAATTGACCTCCCTTTGTAACGCGCACCTGTCTATGGGTAGTTCCGGTCTGAGATTGACAATTAAAACCTGCAGTAATCAACCATGGCCCCTCATAAAATACGTTTTAATAGAGTGTGACTGGTTAGAGATTAGCATAATGCATAAAAAAGTTTGATTATTATTATTGAATGGAAAATAGATAGTTTTTATAGTGTAGCGCAAAATATTAACAATTTCTCTTCTAACCATTTTTTTAAATACGTCGGAGAGGTTTGTGTTAAACATCGTTGTGTTCGACCCCTTCCGTAACTAATAAAAAAAATGAAATATGCATATCAGGAATGGCCACCTCCAGCATACACAGCCTCCCCACACAGCAAAAAAGTAGAGAGGAAAAGAGAGCATGGTATTACAATAATCAGTTTCAAAATGGACGCCACAAACAAATAACGAAAGTGAGAACCAGAGGGGATACCGCCTTGGAACGGTCAGTGGCAAAACAAATTGCCACAGGGGGTTTAAACCAGGTTCTAGAGTAAAAAGAAAATAGGCATTTCTTATGCTTACAAATTGCAGATTGAAGAAAAGTTAAAAACATTTAAGAAGGGTTGTAAAATTTATAACACACGATATAAAACAAAGTTTGACGTCTGAAACGTATAAAAACTCCGTTCACTTTTATAAATGTTCTTTCATGCCGGTGCAACATTTTTGCCACAAATTTGATAGATTTTGTAAATAACTGAACCTTATCCTACAAATAGAATGCATACAATTCGGTCAATAGATTTGTGCAAATTGAATGTTCGTATTGTTGACGTATTTTTCAATATTCTGCTCCTTTTTCTCCAAAAAGTTCTATCTTATTATTATACAACTAAGAAATTATTTAAACATTGTTTCATGATGTTTTCACGTTTTTCTCTTTATTTCTGAAAATTTTTAGTTCATTTAGCTTTACAATCAATTTTATATCATTAAATAATATATATTTCTAGTTAAAACTTCCCGAGTTTTATTTAATTCAGTTCGGAGCGCTTTCAGTTGCCAATATTATATAATCAATGTATCGGGTCTCAAACATTATTGTGACCATTAATTAGAATATTTAACCTCTAGTCAGTTTCCTAGAACATCAATTTTACCACCAACAAAAACGTATTCAACCTCTAACAAATCTACAAATAAACTTCAAAAGGCCTTTATCACACCTCCAGCTGGTAAAACCCAGTCTTGCTTATTAGATTACGTAACATGGTCATAAAACACATGGCCCTTTTCTTAATAAGCATTGTTCGGATGACTTAACGGTGATTGGCTGAATACTTATTAATAAGTGAAAATTTTAAAGGCTATAATTTCCATGCCAGCCAAGAAAATTTTCATAAAGGATATCTACGTGAAGTTACGTGAATAGGTAAAGTAGTATTTAATTTTTAACTTAAAATCAATTTACAAAGATGATGGTTATTCATTATCACAGTGTCAAAGCGTACGGTTAACCGAAACGGAAGTTGCTGATCTGTACGCCGATGATCACATAGTTGCTTACAGAAACCCTGCGACATCGAATTATTTATTGGTAAATAAACCAAATTTAATGTGCATTTGGAAAAAAATATTTCTGTGGTAAGTAAAACGTTAATTGTTAGTCCTCCTGTGATCATATAAACTTAAAGGAAGGGTAATTATTGTTATAATCCATCATCGTTCCCAAGTCGATCAGTGAAAATAGGAGCAAAACATTGAACAAAACTTGACGTTTTGGGCTAAAATTTCTTTGTGTAAATAGATTTTACATATTTACATACCATATTTGTGTTGGTATGGGAGAAAATTCATTTATTCAACTTGTGTACTTCGTTGACCTGAATTTAAACGACTTAACAACGAGGAAATGATACTATCTTTATGGCACTGTAAATGATAAGACTGTACGCATAGTTGCAACTGTACGCAATCGTTAGTTGTTAACAGATGCCTAACATCTGTACGCATAGTTGTCAAACAGATCATTTATAATTTATGGTTCCAGTTAATGGTTTCTGATTATATCGACAGGTTATCATTTTAGCTTCAGTTAACCGTTAATAATTTTTGCACGAGAACCTGAAAAATGCATATTTTTCAACAAATTTGCTCATTCTTTTAATAACAATTGTATAAACAAATAACTGATCTTGGCTTCTGTTTAAAAAATCAGATTTGTTTTTAAATCATTTGTTAGGACTTTATGAAAGGAGGCGTGAAAAAAAAACGGCTGTAGTTCAACCGGGATATATCATGGGTAAGACCGTGTAAGATATGCAGGGGCCCGCTGTAATGTTTTCATTCTTCTCTGAAGACCGTGTAAGATATGCAGAGGCCCGCTGTAATGTTTTCATTCTTCTCTGAAGTGCGAACAGTAGAAGCCATAATATAGCTGGACAAATACGCGTTAGTACTTCAACCATAGTTTCTAAAGATTATATAGAATGCTCCAATCAGATAAATCTCTGAAATCTAACAAAGAAAGTCGGCCAAAATGAAATCCAACTCGACATTTTAACGACCTTAAACATGAAATTCTAACAGGCAGACGTAATTGTAGACTAACTTAACTCAGTCACGAAGTGATGGATTTCAAAATCTGAAACCACTTAATGGAATTTTCCTGTCAAAGACCAGATTGTTAAAGTCTATGATATTGGACAATATTTGTGCATAATGTATGTTTTTGCCAACACCGGCAGGGATTTCAGCAGGTTTATACTAGGTTTAATTTGATGTAACAATCAGGGGATTTAGGATTTCGAGCAATTATCGGTTTCTTATTTGCAAATTGTACCAATTCGTTCATATGGTTCAACAGTAGATCAGAGTAAAACACCTATCAATACTCGTATAGCTCAAAACGTACTTGCCAGTTCTAAAATGTGTTCACATAAGGTTTTATTTTTGATTAATAATACATTAGATTTGGTTGATTCCTTTAATTGATTCCTTTAACAAGTTCTTGCTTCATTGATGCTTTTTAGTTGATCAGTATATGATGCACTTATGATCGCAACTGTTCGTACAGTCTGACATTGAAATACTGCACCTTTGCGTACAGTCCTGTCACTTTCGGTTGCTGCACAGAAAGACCATTTTCTCAGTGCTAATTCGTTCAAGCACCGTTCAACGAATTTTGTGAGCGTTGGAAATGATTTTTCTTTCACGGGAAGTCAAATATATACCTTTCCAATATATACATTATAAAATATGAAGTCACAAATGCAGATTTTCTCAACTCTTTTTCCCCATTTTGTACTGATCAAGTGTGAAAAGATTACATATTGCATCTTAACTAGCCGTTAGTTCAAGACTTCAAGATCACAGTAAGACTATTAATCAACGATGTACTTATTATAAAAATAATTTCTGCAAAAAAGAACGTTTAATTTAAATATATTTTACAAATAAAAAGCCGATGTCGCGTGTTTTTCTGTAAGCAACTATGTGATCATCGGCGTACAGATCAGCAACTTCCGTTTCGGTTAACTGTACGCTTAGACACTGTGCTTATATGTCTGTTTCACTTTTTTGTTAATTCGACAATGCATTTTAACTTCAAAAGCACTTCGAGACTTTTTATTTACACTTTTTACGCTACGCTTTATTACCGCTTCTAAACCGGAAATACCCAATCAGCAAGGGAAACCAGTCTCAATGGGAGGTAACTCATCGGTAGGCCCCCATTATAAGATATGAAAGTCATCCTTACCCTACTGTGTTCTTCGCACTTTATAAGTGCTTTAAGAGGCTTAAGAAAAGGTGTCTCGGTACATGAAATGGCAGCCCAGAAGTGAACGATAAGGCACTGTAAACCCTGTTCGACAAGACCTTGTCCTTCCGAATACTGAACATGTTTTGGACTGAGATTGCTGTCTAGCAACTCTTGAAGATGTACCTTGTTTAAAATACAGGTATTTCATTTATTTACACTTCTTGTAAAATAGTAAAATTAAACATTACCATATTTGGATTGGAGGTCATTGTCTTTCGTGTTTCTGGTACAAATTTACATGTTAACTTCGATTAGAAGTATAAATGATAAAGAACAAATAACAAACATGTCTCAAAAATCCACACACTACCTTTTGTTTTATAGTGAAAATGTTCGTTATTATCAACAATGTTGAACTGAAATACTAGTATTTTCATAGACAAATTATATCTGCAATAGGTTTCTTTAGCAAATTATTCATTCAAATAAATTGTCTGCTGAAATGGTTTTACTTTTTGAGGTGTAATTTACATTGACTTTTCAAAGTGACTGTCCATAAAAATTTTTAAAGGTAAGTTAATACCTTCTCATAGTCAAAGTTTAAAATTTATTGACTACTAAAGCTCCCAGTAATACAATGTTAATATGATGTACGTCCAATTTATTGTGGTCGACATTTTTTGGGGCGAATAAATTTGTGTATTAATATTCTGTCTGTCATGTGATTATTTTCCATAATAAACATCATTATGGATAGCGAGTCAGGAGCGTAAAGAGGTGAGAGATTTCTGTCTGCAGTCGAAATGTATAGTATTTTTGTAATGCTCATTCGTCCTTGAAGAGTTATTTATTTATACTTTATAATATTTAGTTGTTTTTTTAAGTTACAATGCGCATGCATAAGCATCATACATCACATGCATCATTTACATCTCTCGCGGTAAGGCATCAAAGTTTGGTAATAATAAGAACTATTTACGTGTCAAATAACTAAACGACCTTTTCATTAACATGTTTTTAAGTTATTATGGAAAGTCACTTTAAAATAACATTATTACAAAAATAAATGTAAAGTGAATAACACATTGAAATTTATATGAGAAGATAGGAATTTATAATATGCATAAACAAACGACAATCAGTAATTTGAAAATATTCTGGGTAAGTGTTTAAAATGTATGACTAAAATAACTTTATTGTGTTTATAATTTTTCTTACTCAGAAGATTTTTAAATAAAAATGCATACCTTGTCTTTTATATTTTTACAGGTGCAAATGGCTTTTTTCAATGTTTCAACGCTCTGAAAAAGTTAAGAATTATGTAAGATTAAAATACCAGAATTTCTAATAAACCTGATAAATTCTTCGTAAACATCAAACACAAACTGTTAAAGATTTCCTTGTCGTATTGCTATCTAAAAATTCTAGAAGCAGGATTATCAAATGGATAAATAGCCGTCCTTATTTCCAGGACGTTACATGTACAAACTTTTAAGGTTCTTTAGTAAACTTATTAAAAATGTTTACAAATACTCTTTGTCTTAGTTTCGAAGATAGAATACTTAACAGAATTTCATTACAATAACAGTAACAAATAAAAAATAAGAAGACAGTCATGTTAAAATATGTCTAAAGAAACAAGTATGTTAATAGTAACGATAGTTTAATATTACTTAATATCTACTGACTGTCTAGTTATCATTTACCTACAAAACACTACTGTTTACTTTTTTTCAATATACCTTTCAGTTATTGTCAAAATATTTTTATCTTGTAACAAGATGACGAAAACAAATTATTATCTTATATTTTTGCCACAGATTTCTTTTCCAACAAACGCGTACAAATTTCATTGTGCTTACACCATACGTAATTGTAAGTTATTGATAGTTATTTTAAACTGGACTTTCTTATATATCAGTTTTGCGAAACCTACAATCTTCATCATTTAATCTTCCATTATTTTAAGAAACACAATTTATGAAAAGATGAAGACCAAATTTCAAGACTTTTAGAATCTTGGAGCTTAATTTATAAAGAAAAAGAAATAAATTCACAACTGATTCAATGGATTTTTATTACAAGTCAACTTAGTAATAGACATATTTTAATGTTTGTATTTGTTCCTGCTGAAATATAAACATAACCGTGCTACTGCGTACTTAAAAATATTCTAGTTACCATTACCAAAGATTTCCCGGAACAAGTTATTTCTCTGTGTACTGCAAGTCGAAGACAGCACTCTGTTCTTAAAGGAACTCTTGAACTCTACAACATATTTTTTGTCATGCTTATTCAATGTGTAGATTATACCGCAAGTGTATCATAACATAATTTAGATTTATATCTTTTATAGCTTTTTTTGAAAACTTCGATACCAAATTTACCCAACTTCATTCTTTCAATCGCGACCACTTTTAGCGAGAAATCAATTATCTAGATTTAATAAATATTATATTATTGTAAAGTTAATATATTTAACATACTTGTAACAACCGGCTTATCCCGGTATTAAACTAGTACAAACATGTATTAAACTATGGTGTACACACAAAACGCAACCTTAATTTAAAAATGCCTGATCGCATATGAGGGCGAAGATATGTTTTCAAATATTAAATTTTTATTATAAACTGTAGACGACCTGTTAACAAAGAAACAAAGATGTTTTATTCTTAAACAGCAAACGTGCGAGTGTATATATTTCAGCGTCTCTAACGCAGTTACATCAACAAGGGATTTTATAATGTTGTGGTAAGTCTAAGATTTTTTTTCGAAATTCTATGCTTTTAAGTAATTCATAGGCATTATACAGTAATATAAATGGTATTAATCACTACTTAGACATTATTCCAAGTATTCCACCATGAGTTTTGAATATTAAAATATAGACTATGTTTATTTTTCGTTTCAAATCACATTTACAATATTAAATTAATATGAATGTAGTACCTCTATATGTCCGACGAGTTTATCGACGTCGTCACTCAAAATGACGTCTAAGATACATTTACTAAGTTGCTTGTATTCTTCTCCAACAATTATATACCTATCACGTCTTTCAACCATCTAAAATATATTTAAAAAAAAAACAAACAAGAAATGCAGTGAGAGAACAATACATCAATGCGCATGACATAACAAAGGCATCAGCCACCTTTCATAGGCGCACAGTTGGAAGTGTGGTAAAAATGTACATTTCTAAGCGTCTGTTCACGTTTAACAGTTCAACAACGTTGTTTCAGCTGTATCAAACAATTACCGAAGCGAGTACTATTCGAAATATTTCCAGTGTATCAATATTATTTTTTATTTGTTTGCCGCTGACATTTTCGGTCAATTCTATTGACAATCGAATGCATATGGCAGTGAATGTTTAAAAATTTGACAATTTGAACTGACGAAAAATAAAAGCACGAATTACAAATTAAAGTGAATCACCGTAATTTGATATAATAGATGAACAGGGAATATTGAAAGCCACCCAAAACGACAAATATGGAACCGTTGCATGCTATGTTTGATTGTGACTGTTCAAGGGCAGTGATGAAATGCATATTACTGCACACGCTGCCTAGATCTGTGTTGAGCGTAACTCAATATTTACTACCAGTAATCGGTACAACTTTGGAATCATCTCAAACGATGGAATGCATATTATGATGAACATGGAAACTTTAATGCGATACTTTCAGGTTAACAACAGTTCATATTTAGCGGCCCAGATGAAAAAAGAATGGATTTGCTCTAAACGAGAAAACAATGATCGGAACTGAATACAATATTAAGTACTGAAAATCATGAATCGGATCGAAAGCGGATCAGAAGCGGACCGCAAACCGTTCCCATTAGGAGTGCAATGGAAGCTCAATCGTATTGGAAATGGAATCGAATCGAAACGAATCGCTTTGAGCGTTTGGATCGCTCGGAGGGAAGACCGGAGCATTTTGGCCGGATCGGATCGCTTCTATTTATAGTTTATCATTTTTATGTATAGTAGCGATCCAAATCTACCGATTCTTTTTACGACATTAAACGAAGCAATTTCTGACAATAATTTACAACTATACACGATGGTCAACATGCCTGTAAAGTTTCATGACTGTCACTACTATACGTTTGAATTTACACGCGACACAAGCTAAGATTACATCGTAAATGTATTATACTGAAATACACGAGGAACCATAACTCTTTTAATGAGTTTGGCCAGAAAAAAACACCTTGTGAAAAACTACATATGATGGTCATTATGCTTGTTACATGACTGTGACTCTTATACTTTCGGACTTACATGCGATACCGGATTACATGCTGAATACATTTTATTAAAATACATAAAGGGTCATAGCTCTGGTCTTAATGGGCGCAGAAAACCCAGGATGACAATTACACAATCATGTGTCGACATACCTGTAAAGTTTGATGATAGTGGCTCATACATTTTGAGTTATGTACGACACAAGTTTCGGACGGACGGACAGAAGGACGGAAAGACGAAAGGACAGACAGACAAGGTCGCACATATATACCCCTCTTTGAGAATTGGGTCATAAAAACCAGGAAGTATATCCTAGGGGTAATTGAACAATATACAAATTCAATTTTTAGACGTAACGTTATAATACATAAGTATCGTACTCAATGACATTCTTGGACGTAACTGATGACAACACTGATTAAATGTACTGGGAGACTTTTTACAGCTGCCACACGGCATAAACAAAGCTACAGTGATATTGAAATAGATGTCAAGGAAACTTTGTGAGCCACCGAAGACGGCAATTAGAAAATATTGATAGCTCGTTTGATGAGTTTGTTCATGGGCAGTCATCAAAATGCATTTTTCAACGTTTGAACAATAGAAAACAATTCATAAGTAGCACGACATTTAATTTTAGGTTTTCCCTGGCAGTTTTACGTACCACGTTGCGCTTAATAATAAAAATAGATTGTGTAAGTCTTTTTTATTTCCAGTTCAACCAAATTCAGATTTTAGTATAAAATATTTAAATGAGACTCTGATTTTCTGTTCAAGCATTGTTTTTCAAATTCTTAAACACCAGAGTTTTTAATACCACTAGCAGAATTCATGTAAATTAAGAATCTACTACTGCGATCTATACGAGTTAAATGGATTCAGTTTTTACCTCAGAACAGCTGTAATTGTCACCTTCAACAATCCATCTGATACTCTGCTCATCTGAACGAAAAATAGCCTCGAAGACTGCTATTCCGTAATATCGACAAATGATCTTTTTCAAATACAATCTGAAATCGAGGGTGTTGTACATGCAAGTATCGATTAATATGAAAGAAAATACATAATTATGCAATAAAGATGAATTGTAATGATGATCGAATAAATATTTTTCAGACAGCATAAAAAGTGTAACACCTTTATTACATGTATAAACGTTATATCCAATTGCAAATTACTTTTAATGAACACGAAAGAGCAGTGAATAAAGTAAAATGTAAATTGTATCAAAAGTAAACACTCTATTAGCATAGTTGCTGAACAAACAAAATCAGATATACATTTTTTGTGAAATATTTTAATGAATTATCGAGAGCCCATTTACCGGAAAGTGTGTCTTCACTGATATTGACATGTTGTATATACTTTTACAAGTTTTGTCTATACTATAGATTTATTCCCGCATAAAATGAATCATAATAATTTCATGGAAAATTACGACCGGATGTTAGGACATCAAAATCCAGAAGACACATTTTTGCATGTCACTGCTCACCTTGGCCACCTTGATAAAGAATCAGTGCATATCGAATGTGCAATATTTAGTAGTTTATAATCGGGCTTCGTTGTTGACTCTTCACGAACAATATCAAAAACATGTGCCGCTACTTGTGCCAGACCAACTTTTACCCTTGCAATCCCATACAGCTTATTAATTGTCAGTTTGCTTGCGAATATTTGATCTCCAGCAAGTTGCAATACTTCTGTTGAAAACGAAAGCTTCTCAACGTCTGGTGATTTCATTTTTGCTAACAACTTATCCTACAAAACATAGTAACTAGATGGGTGTTCAGTTGAACACTTGTGTCGCCCTCTGGTGCTGTCGGAATAAAAATGAAAGTACAAAAAGGGGCATTACTCCAACAAATGTGACCTTGACCTTAAGAATATAGTATCGTCATGAGTGTATTGTCATAGGGAATATAATTTGAAAGTTTGATGAAGACATATTAATATATGGCAAAGTTATAGCCGATGTGAAGGTTTCATAACAAGGGGAATAACTCCATCAAGTGTGACCTTGACCAAAAGAATGTGGTATTATCAGGAGCGCGTTGTTAAAAGGAATATAATTTGAAAGTTTGATGAAGAAATATAAAGAAATGGCAAAGTTATAGCCAATGTTAAGTTTTCGTAAAAAAGTGAAAATAACTCCATCAAATGTGACCTTGACCTAAAGAATGTGGTATCATCACGAGCTTGTTGTCATAAGGAATATAATTTGAAAGTTTCATGAAGAAATATTAAGAAATCATGGCAAAGTTATTGCCAACGTTAAGTTTTCGTGTCTAAATATCAGTAAAAAAGGGGCATAACTCCACCAAATGTGACCTTTACCTTTAAAATTTGGTATCATCTCGAGCGTGTTGTCATAAGCAATATAATTTGAAAGTTTCATGAAGAAATATTAAGAAATGGCAAAGTTATTGCCAACGTTAAGTTTTCGTGTCTAAATATCAGTAAAAAGGGGCATAACTCCACCAAATGTGACCTTTACCTTTAAAATTTGGTATCATCTCGAGCGTGTTGTCATAAGCAATATAATTTGAAAGTTTCATGAAGAAATATTAAGAAATGGCAAAGTTATTGCCAACGTTAAGTTTTCGTGTCTAAATATAAGAACAAAAAGGGGCATAACTACATCAAATGTGACCTTGACCTTGAGAATTTGGTATCATCTCGAGCGTGTTGTCATAAGCAATATAATTTGAAAGTTTGATGAAGAAATATTTAAAATGGCAAAGTTATAGCCAACGTTAAGTTTTCGTGACGGACGGACCGACGGACCGACAGACTGACGGAAAAAGCGGTCCCGATGTATCGCCATTTCTTCGAAAGGGCGACACAATAAAACTATAAATAAACAATTATCAAACTACAAAATAAAATATAGTGCATAATACATTTATATATTATAAATTATAATGTTGATTTTATATCAGATATCAACAGCCACTCTGAATAATTTACCAGTTATCTGAACCTTGACCGTCATCCGAGCAAAAATTACAGCATTGTGCCTCAAGCAATTAAGGATACCGAAACGAAAACGCTGCGTGTTGCGTGTTTGTATTATTTGTTTTACTGTCTACTTTAAACGTTAAACGTTTCCGATTGAAAAGGGTACAAAAAGAGATAATAAAATAAATGTATAGCATTATAAACAGTATAAGAATAAAAACATTTTTTTTAGTTTGAACACATATCACGTGTTTATTCAGTAATGTAGACGATCAATATTTTTAAATAAAATGAATTCGAGAGGGTAATATCACCTGATTTTAACATACTTGAAAAAAAGAAGCAAGCAATTCGTTCAATAGTTTTGCCGGCACTTCCAGATAATAATTTGGTCAGAGTCAAAAGTTTAATTGTTTCATTGTTATTCAAGCTTTGACTGCGCACGAGTTTATAATTTATGAAACTAAGATAAACATTTTCTTTATATTTTTTATATTCGATTGTCAATATAGACTATGTATAAACTAAAAATTATTTTAAAAAAATATTTTTATTTCGTACTGTGATTATGTTTTGTCTAATAACTGTTATTTCACGTGACTGTTTTTTTTCAATTATCTGTCAGTATGTCGCTGCAAAGAACGTGACTGTGTAATTACCTCCAGACATTGAATTACGAGAACGCAGAGCTGATCATGTTCAAAGTCTTTACTGAGTTCACTGAAGTACTGTTCCAAATGATTCAACGCATGTTGTTCGCTGAAAAATAGAAACGAACTTTTTGCGTTTCATAAAAAATGTATTATGTTGTTTGTCAAAAGCTCTTACATAAATACCTCAAGGTTTTGAAATGCAAAATTGTTTCTTTTAAAGGTTTTGAAACTGTAGGTTTAAACTCTATAAATTCTTAAGTTAACCAATGACACATGTATATATAGAACAAGCACATGTATATAAAGAACAATATATAGAACAAACAGTCAAAACACTTTTGTTCAAGTTAGTTTTTCTATGTAAAAGACCTCATGCTTGTTTCATTTACACCTAAGTGGATAAGCTTATTTGGTTGGTGGTAAAACTCGATACTTTTGGAATTCAGCGTGTTTTTGTTGTTTTTTTAAATCTCTGTTCAGATAAACTGACCCGTGTGACATATTGCAATGGATGGACGACAAAAGTGAAAGAAGTAAAAACTTTGAATCCATAAAGACTGTTTGTAAGGTGTAATTATTGTAACCAGTAGTTTTAAATTTAGTATTTTTGCTTTGCTTAAAGAGTACATGTTTACAGTCATTTTCTACTCTAAATAATTAATTAGATATATATATATAATGCTTTAAACAAGATTAAACAGAGATATTTGTTTTCATTTTATTGCACGGGGTGGCCAAACTTTTAGTGTTCCCAAATTTTTCTTCTAACTAAATTTCCGTCAATTTCCGCATTTAATCGTAGCGTGACGTCACAATAAGTATACAAAAGATCGATATTTCGGAGTTTTCAAAGCAGATATGCTTAGTGCACATTGTGTATTTATTAATAGTTTAATATATAAAAAATTAAAAAAACTAACATAATTATTGCACGATTGGTGTGTTATTAGTATGAACCTATTGTTCTTGTTTAAGGTTTCTATTCTCAAAAAACTTCGCAACAGCTCTACGAAAAGAACAATTGTTCCAGTAAAGGTTCGTTATAAATCCAGCGATTTGACAACGAATGTCGAGTAGTTTTTGTAAATGCTTGAGATCTGACGAGGTGCCGACGACATTTAACGCTGACAAAAAAGGAAAGGGCTGTATGCAAATACATATTGTCCCGGTGAAGGTTCGCATATTTGCGAACAGAATTTATTTCGGCAGTGTTTTATTTTTTATCAAATAATGCCAATTAGCTTTCGTATTTGTTTCAAATCCGGCGCGGTTTCGACTATAATTAACGTAGATACAAAAGAAATGTGAAAACGTTGCCAGCAACGTACTATGGCGCAACCGAAGATACAAAGCGAGAAACAAGATTTGTTGATTCATTTCAATATTTTATCATTTGGTAAATCAATAGAAATACATGTAGTCCGCGCTAAAGGAAATATGATTTATGCTACCTTTCTCGACAAAGAAAATATAATAAGTCGTGATTAAAGTGGGGCGATTTGTGAGTGGTGGGTCAAATCGTTATATTACCATATTGCATGTACATATGTATATCGGTGTTGATTTTGTCTGAGAGATCTGAATACGAGTTCAAACTAGATGTTTTTTGAGAAAAACGCATGTCTCCCCCCGCTGTGCCTTGACCCCTGCGCCATACCCCTGCGACCTTGACCTTTGACCTACTGACCCCAAAATCAAAAGGAGTCCTCCACTCAATAAGGACATCCATCGTATGAAGTTTGAAGGCTCTGGGTAAAATAGAACTCCTGTTATTGAGTGGAAACGGTTTTCACAGGCCCCTGTGACCTTGACCTTTGACCTACTGACCCTAAATCAATAGGGTTCTTCTAATCAATAAGGGCTATCACCCTATGAAGTTTGAAGGCTCTGGGTCAAACGGTACTCCAGTTATTGAGCGGAAATGGTTTTTACTCTTCATGCCCCTGTGACCTTTACCTTTGACCTACTGACCCCCTAATCAATAGGGTTCTTCTACTCTATAATGGCTAACAACCAATGATATTCGAAGTCCCTGGGTCAAAAGGTACTCAAGTTATTGAGCAGAAACGGTTTTTATTCTTCTGGACCCTGTGACCTTGACCTTTGACCTACTGACACCAAAATCAATAGGGTTCTTCTACTCGATAAGGGCTATCACCGTATTCGAGTTATTGAGCGGAAACGGTTTTCACTCTTCGGGTCACTGTGACCTTGACCTTTGACCTACTGACCCCAAAATCAATAGGGTTCTTCTACTTAATAAGGGCTATCACCCTATGAAGCTTGAAGGTTCTGGGTCAAAGGGTACTCGAGTTATTGAGCGGAAATGGATTTTACTCTTCGGGTCACTGTGACCTTGACCTTTGACCTACTGACCCCAAAATCAATAGGGTTCTTCTACTCAATAAGGGCTATCACCCTATGAAGTTTGAAGGCTCTGGGTCAAAGGGTACTCAAGTTATTGACCGGAAACGAAGTGTGACAGACGGATAGACGGACAGACGAATAGACGGAAAGAGCAGAAAAAATATGTCTCCCCCAGATGGGGGGGGGGGGGTACATAACTAAACCTTAAGCCCGTGCCTGTACATGAAGATGTGCATCATAACCGTATTTTGTTCACTTTGGGCGAACATATAATCTTTCGCTGAAAACGATTTCTAATGACCGTTTTCATATGTAGATTTTCATACCTACGAAATAGATTTTGCCACACACGAAATAAAACAAATATTTTAAACGAAACACAATTTAACAGTCCAAATGTTGTGCTCTATCGTTTCGTTGTTTTCAGTACCTTATGGGTCCGAGTCTCTGTTACGTTTTCCGTCCCGCGGTCTTACAAACTGTTTAAACTGAAAGCCCCAGCATCAAAGTTATTATCGTCGTTTGAGTCGTAGTCCGTCACAAAACCCGAAGAACAGTACATTTAAAAATCGCTCGCTTTGCTTTTGCTGCTCGCCTTGCTTGTTTTATAATACTTCTTGTGACGTCACTTACCATATTAACTTTTGAAAAATTCGAAAAATTCCGGAAGTTCGTCCGTAACATGTCGTAATGGTGCGATTTATATACATTTCATATAGCAAGTACACAGGTGAATCGACGGACAGCAACGGAATTTTTTTGGATAATCTAACCTACTAACCATACATATTCATATAAGTTAAACAATATCCTTCAACCCAGGTACTCTTTCAGCAGCAAAATCATTTGTCAATGCCGCAGCTGGAAAATGCGTGTACCGGGTTAGTTGGTGGGGTACGAGTTCATTGCATTCTGGTGTGTTATAAAGCACACTGATTATAATAGATTAGATATTCTGTGCAAAATATAACCTTAAAACACAATTATTGTAATTTGTAAATATTGCATATGATACCTTGTTTGCAATACAATTTGCAACAGAAAAGATCTGAAGATTGGACGAGGATCATAACCGGAACCCAGAGGCGAAAAGCGTTTTGTTTCACTTTGCGTGTCGCTTGTTTTACACCAGATGTAAGTGAGTAACTTCTCCACCAATTTCTCTGAGGGACGATTCTCATCAGCCAAACACATCTGAGACACGAAGTCCATGAAAAAAGCATTGCACTTTCTCCTGAAGTCTTGCAGGAGTTTGTCCGCTTGGCTTGAAAGAAATATCATTCATTGCGTAAATGATAGAAAAGTAAATTTAATTTAGCTTTGCTTGTCATTTATTGCTTAGAATAATTCGCGGGGTGAATGCTTATCTCCATTTCAAATTTGATTTTTCTATACAAGACATATCAGATTTTTAAAAATAAACTGTTACAACTTCTAAAAAAACAAGGTTTGCATATGAAGCTTGTTAACAAGCTGAAAATTTTTCAAGCATCTTAATTTAGTATATACAACGTAACACCAAAAAAAACACTAAAAAAATATGTTTCGGGGACAAAGATAATTAAGGCTTGCTAAAGAAGTTTAATGCAATGGTGATAAAATTCCTACAGACATTGTCGTTCACTGGCAACATTAATGTAATACATGTATGAGTTTCCCTCGTTTTTGTCAAGTTTTTATTTTGTTGCAGTACATGTATATTATACTAGTATTATCTTATTAATCAACTGAATTCATATTGACCTTGTAATTGTGCCAAGGGAAGTCATATCAGGCTAATAGGCTAATATGACTGCCCAAGAAAAAAACAACAAGACCCATGTGAATTCACATGATTAATGACAACTTTATTAATTGCAGACTGAAAACATCAACTTATCAATTATATGAAGACTTAATTAATAATTATAAATATTTGATGGCGGCAAATACTGATCCTTATTAAGGGTTTATAAATTCGATTTATATCGTATGTTGTAATTACTTAATGCGGTATTATGGATTATGATAATTTATTAACCTAAAGGAAACAGTTTATAGTATAGCTTGCATTATCATGAAAACACATAGGAATGTACAAGTTGACCTATTATTAATATATACTTAAAGAATTTATTATTTTGGTAATAAATATAAATAAACAACATTTCGCGTCAGACCTAGCACTAAAATACGGAAAATGAATACTTATTATTATTTTTCTTTTGTTGGAATATATGTTTTCATTCCATAGGAAGTTTCTCGTTTATTATCTTTCTTGTTACCTCGAAACACAAAGTCGAAAGAAGCGTAATACGTGAAACAGACAGGTATTGAGAACCATTTGTGTCATTAGTTTAAATGTATTCAGAATTTAATTTAAATTGTTTCAGCAATGTTGACAGACAGACAGACACACAGACAGTCAGACAGACAGACAACTGATTAAAATAAAAAAAGGCCTTGCAATCCAGCCAAAAATGTACGCTTTCGAAAAAATTTAAATGTAAAATCAATGAGAAAAATGATATGTTTGAAGTATATTTTTGTCTTTTAAAGAACAGGCTCAATGAAACCGAGCCTGCAATACAGTCGAGTCGCGATTTTACGAATCGCGATTTTACGAAATAACGGTATACTACGAATAAGGCGGCCGGTCCCGTCCGTATTCCTTCTTTACTTAATATAAAAAAGATGCGATCGAACGAAACGCGATTTAACGAAAAAATGCGATTTAGCGAATAATTATGACAGTCCCTTAAGCTTATTTACAATGTAATAAAGATGCAATTCTACGAATTTCGGTCAGGCAGGTGATTTTCACAACTTTTCGAGCGATATCCGTTTTTTTGTATTGTTGTGCAATTATCGACCCAAGCAGTTGTGACACGAAATGCTCTGTAAACAACCATCGGGCGTGTTTGGTTGTAGCAAAGATATTGAGTGATTAAATGTCAAATGTTTAAAATTGTATAAAATCTGAAACACGTGAATTGCTCGTCATTCTACTTCTGACATTTAGTTCTGCATAATGTTTTTACTACGGCGAGTATTCATTCAGTAAATTGATATCGACATTCTCAGAAATTCAGTGAAGGATTTTAGGGGAGGATAGCTGAATCTTAAATTGAATTGATTAATGATAATATATATTTCTAGAATAAAAATAACTAATGCGAACATTTCTTTTCTTTGTCTTTTTATTTATTGACCTTGAAATATCACTACAATAACACATTACGTCATTTAACGACATTGACTATTTGCGGCGGTAAACAACCAAACTATCAAAAATGCGATATTACGAATAATCGGCTTGGTCCGATGCCTATTCGTAAAATCGCGACTGGACTGTACTTCATTTTTGTCGTGTTCGGTGGCTTTCAAATTTCCATTTTCATCTATTACTTGTAGCATATGATTTCTAAATAATTAATTGTTTGTTAAAATAATAATTCAAAGAAATGAATAAGCCTCGTATAATCAAAATGGAATTTAACTTTATTTTATATTGAAAGTATAACATACATGTATAGGTGTTCTAGAATAATTGTGCTCATAAGAATTATTACATTACCACAATAACGTTTTATTTTGTGTTGCAATAACAAATTTAACTGTAGTTAAACAGTGTATAGTATGTTTAAATAATAACAATATATCAAAAGGGAACTTTGAAAGCCATCGAACACAACAAATCAAATATGAAAATATTGCAGACTCGGTTTGATTGGGCCTGTTCATTGACAATAAAGGAAATGCATATTACTGCCCATTCCGCCTTGCCCCGGGATGAGCGCAACTCAATATTTACACCAATAAACAGTACAATTTTGATCCATCCCAAACGATGGTGTGTATATGGCGCTGGACATGGAACATTCAATGCTATTAATCAGATTAATACCGTTCCATGTTAAGCGGCGTATGGTCCCCAAATAAAAGAATGGGTTTTGGCCTTAACGAGAAAACAATGGGCGGAACTAAACAGAATAGAATTTTTACAGGGATCTTAGAATATAAATTCTGCATATCGCAGACAACTCCAAATGCAAAATTTAAAAAAGCAGAAGTATATACTTGGGGATGATTGAACAATGTCCAAATCTATACTGGCTGGGAAATTAAAACCACCCATCTTAAAACAAGCCGAAATATTTACACAAAGGTAAATTTAGAAGTACTATTTACAAAGTACATAAGTATCGTATTCAACGACCTTTGAAATTTCCTAATGGTTGTTTTACTGATGCTTGAAACAAATATTCAATTAAACAGCGTTTGCGATTTATTAACATTTTTAAAAAGGTGGTTCCCAAAAACCTTTAAATAAATTAAAAACGAGTACAACAACAACGCAAATTGATAACGACACCATTTTGCACATAACCCTAAATATATAGCATAAATTTCAAGATGTATTAAAAACACCCGAACAAAAACGATAAGGTTCTATAAACGAAACTAGAATGTTGTGTTCCGCGGAACACATGTGTCGCCTGCATGGAAAAAGTTGAAATGTGGGCCTATGTTTAATCATATATAATAAAAATATTTTATTTAAGTTGATTTCAATACTACACAACAGAACACATGTGTCATCTAAATAACATTTAAAAGGGGAATAACTATAATAATGGTGAAACCCGAGTTATCATCTTCAGAAATTGGTTTGTGCACGCAGATGAATTTTCAAAGTATTAAGTGAATTGAACAAGTACTTTCCATTTTACAGGCAACACTTAGTTTCATGTTAAAGTTGCATTTGAAAGGGACATAACTCATAAAATATTCAAACAGGAGTTATAATTTGTGTAGTTGTCTAAGGCTCTCTTCATGTTGATGATACAATCCAAGTATTCAATGAATAGGGCAAGTACTTTCAAATTATATGCAACATTAAGTTTCATGTGAAAGTTGCATTTGAAAAAAAAGTCAAACAGGAGTTATGATTCTTGTTGTAACCGATGTTGTTGTTGTTCATGAAGATGATATATTCGAAGAGTGAATAGGACAAGTACTTTAAAAGTTATAGGAAAGATTAAGTTTCATGTTAAAGTTGTGTATAAAAGGGACACAACTCATAAAATAGGAGTTATCATTTTTGTTCTTCATAATGACGCTGTTCATGAAGATGATTTATTTCGAATATCAAGTGAATTTTCAAAGCTAAAGTCAACATTAAGTTTCATGTTAAAGTTGCATTTGAAAGGGGCATAACTCAAAATATAATCAAACAGGAGTTATGATTCTTTTTGTTACCAATGTTGTTGATCATGCTGATAATGTATTCCAAGTATGAAGTGAATAGGACAAGTACTTTCAAAGTTATAGACAACATTAAGTTTCATGTTAAAGTTGCATTGGAAAGGGGCATAACTCCAAAATATTGAAACTAGAGTTATCATTCTTGTCATCACAGATGGCATTGTTCATGCTGATGATATATTCCAAGTATGAAGTGAATAGGACAAGTACTTTCAAAGTTAAGTCAACATTAAGTTTCAGATTAAAGTTGCATTTAAAAGGGGCATAACTAAAGAAATATTGAAACTGGAGTTATCATTCTTGTTGTCACAGATGGCATTGTTCATGCTGATAATATATTCCAAGTGTGAAATGAATAGGACAAGTACTTTCAAAGTTATAGGCAACATTAAGTTTCAGATTAAAGTTGCATTTGAAAGGGGCATAACTCAAAAATATTGAAACTGGAGTTATCATTCTTGTTGTCACAGATGGCATTGTTCATGCTGATGATATTTACCAAGTATGAAGTGAATAGGACAAGTACTTTCAAAGTTAAAGGCAACATTTAGTTTCAGATTAAAGTTGCATTTGAATGGGGCATAACTCAAAAAAATATTGAAACTGGAGTTATCATTCTTGTTGTCACAGATAACATTGTTCATGCTGATGATATATTCCAAGTATGAAGTGAATAGGACAAGTACTTTCAAAGTTATAGGCAACATTAAGTTTCAGATTAAAGTTGCATTTAAAAGGGGCATAACTCAAAAATATTGAAACTGGAGTTATCATTCTTGTCGTCACAGATGGCATTGTTCATGCTGATGATATATTCCAAGTATGAAGTGAATAGGACAAGTACTTTTAAAGTTATAGGCAACATTAAGTTTCAGATTAAAGTTGCATTTAAAAGGGGCATAACTCAAAAATATTGAAACTGGAGTTATCATTCTTGTCGTCACAGATGGCATTGTTCATGCTGATGATATATTCCAAGTATGAAGTGAATAGGACAAGTACTTTCAAAGTTATAGGCAACATTAAGTTTCAGATTAAAGTTGCATTTGAAAGGGCCATAACTCAAAAAATATTGAAACTGGAGTTTTCATTCTTGTCGTCACAGATGGCATTTTTCATGCTGATGATATATTCCAAGTATGAAGTGAATAGGACAAGTACTTTCAAAGTTATAGGCAACATTAAGTTTCAGATTAAAGTTGGGGGACTACCGGACGACGACGCCGCCGGACAATAGCATCCCTATGTGTCTACCTGCTATCGCAGGCGACACAATTAGGTGAAAAAATAACTTAAAGTCCGTTTCCAATGTAACAATAACCCACATTTTTAATTCTAATTCATAATGATATTTTGAACTTTGATTTCGTCACAATTCATGACAAAAGTTGTCCAATAGCACAAACTAACTGTCTCTCTTTTAGTAGACCTCTTCCGAGCTTTTCATCGGCAGTAGATAATACAAAAACTGATTGTCAGTAAACGAATATTTTAAAATGTTTGATTCTTCTTATCAGTGACATTAAAAAACTAATATTCGATTTCGCATTTCAATATCAGTTAACAAAGATATAAAAAAAATTGTATCACTTTTGTTAAGAGTGGCCCTTTAAAGAGATCTTACGTTATAATAATCAAAGTACTGAAAGTACAGAAAACCAGCGAAAAGATTTTGCTTCTTGAGAATAACCAGCGCCATGATTCTCATACATGTATCCATTTACGAAAAAGCAAAAGAACTTGTTTCACTCGCAAAGACCTTCATCTTTTCATTATGATAGTGGAAATAAGGGTTTCCATGTATTATCTGGATGAAGGCTTCTGTTAACCATTTACTCAATAGATATACCTTCATAGCTTGGGCGAACAGTTTAGATCCATATCAGCTGGCACATCCTAGCGATCTGATTTGGTTTTAAAATGTTCGCTTTTAGAATCTTTAATTTTGTTTCTGACCAGTTATCACAAATTTTAGATCCAGATCAGATGGCACTATTGTGCCAGCTGACTGGGACCTGAACTGGTCACCTATGTGATGAAAGGCTTATATATTGAGTAAAAGGGTTTTAGGCAAAAAATTATAATAGTGAAAACTGTGTACTGACATCCCAAAGACAGAATGAACACGAAAAATGATATAAAAAGTGAGACCCGATCGATGGGAATGATTATGTATTTATTTGAAATAAGAAGTATATAATTGTTTCCTTCATTGTGAATAACATGTAAAGAAAATCATAGAATTGAGAATCCTACATATTAAGATAAAACAACCGAGAGTCATAACATTGCCGAAAGCATTGGAATTTAATGCTAGATAACAAACATGTAAAATTGAAGACAATTTCAGAGGAAAATGAATAACTATAGCTTATACCATAAATTTCCACCGTATTAAGTTGTATATAATAACGGCCTCGATGGTTTTTATATTTCATGTAGCATATTATTATAAAAAGGTGCTAGATTTAAGACATTCGTAAACATATCATTGAGTTTTGGTTGTTAAGGAGATGGGATAAATGTCTATTAGCTTACAATCCGTTCATATAACATCAGTTTCAGCAGACAGATGTGTCGTTTTTAATTTTAGGTTTCATTATGGTTTGTCCTCTATATTCACACGTACGTTTACTGTTATTTGGCTTTCTTCAAAACGCGGGAAATTGTGACGTCACTGACATTTGCATATTTATTGTGTTACTGCGCCTATGATTTCATGTACTCCGAACATAAATAATAGTCATCTCTAGCTTAATCGAAAATGTAAACCTAGTAAACATCTTCACCTTTGGAAAAAATGTAAATTATCCATTATTCCTGAAACAAATCATAGTCCGTTCCTTGGACCACTGATAACCTTATTGTCGACGTGTCTCCTGCCACGTACGTGATAGCCGGACAAGTACCGTATGCCTGTAGCATGTTTCGAATACACAGATCTGTAAATCTTACATGTCCCTATTTCTGTACGAATAATATCCGGTATACTAGTTTTAATATGTAAAATTTTACACATCTCAATAGTTTACTGTTTACTGTTCACGCTTATATGTGGAAATCCAATATATAAAAATATTCAGCAATGATGATTGCTTCATGTTCAGTGTTTTACAACAATCATGAACGCCGTTCATCAAATAATAAACAAATGATCGCAATATGTCTTGAAAATTTTAAGTGAAAGCATTTGCGCATTTATTTCATAAAGTGGACAATTGAAGAAAAATACAACCCCTACACCCTACAATACAAAATGACGGCTACAACCCCTAGATAAAATTGGTTTTCTGTTTTCGATTGTGTTCTGAATTAGGGACAGCGCAGTGAAGCAGTCAAGTATTCTTTTAGCGATACTAACGTGTCACGAGCCAACTTTAACACGTAACAGGAAACTTGGACTACTTTGCTTGCTCTGAATACTCTGAAATGCGTAAATCGCCGGTTGCCAGTGCCTCGTTTTGGTTTGATACCGATTTCAGAATTGTGATTAGTAAAACCAGCTTCGCTGGTTAAAAATACCAGTTTCATAACTTGAGTTAAACAAAGCAGCATGTTTTGAAGATTGTTCAATAAATTATCCAAGCAGTTAAAGTGATTAATGAAATATTCACGATGTTTGCATAAGCTTATGTAACAGTTTTAAGTAAAACAATGAAGATAATGAAAACATGAATTTAGAACGAATGTATATTTGAAATTGTTCTATATTTAATGATTAGCCTATTATGAAAATAGATAAAGCGATGAATTCGAAAGCCACCGAACTCGACATAATTATATAAAAAATGTTGCAAGCTCTGTTTGCCTGAGCGTGTTCATAGTAACTAACCGCTTACACATCTATCAAATAAACATTAGTTGGTCGTCATTTTTTGGCCAGTATATAAATGCTTTTTACAAGATCGACTTCAAAATAATTAACAAAATTGTTCATTGTTAACACAAAAGACAAAAAAAGAAAATGATAAACCTTTTTTGAAAAGTGTTTTTAGGCGTCCATTCATCTGGAAAACTGTCTTTGCAAATCCAACACGTTCTGTCTCTGGAACCCTTTTTACTTCTCACGCAATCGGTGCATATTAAGCAATTGTTTTTGCATGGGAGAACTAGAGGGTCGTCTTCAATCAACTTTTTGCAGTAGGCGCATTTCAAAATGACGCTGCAAAATATATTATACAAGTCACTAGATAACAGAAAACAGTAAAAGTAGACACGTGAACAACTACAGACCTTTCCTTGCAGACGAGAAGTAAAACTAGTAAGCATTGTAACCAAATAAATAACAATGTAAGAAAAACTCGACCGTTCGATGTTACAGACAACATGGATAAAACAAACAATACAAAAAAGTTGGAAATAGTTTTGGAATAATCATTGGTAACACAAATAATGCAACTAAGAAGTCAATAGGTTTAAACGCGTGAAAACTCAACTTTTTCACCAAAAATTAAATAAATTTATTAAACGACTTTTATTATTTATTTACATACAAACAGTAAGCAACATACTTATCACAAACTCATTAAAATAGATGAAAAGGGAACTTTGAAAGCCATCGAACACGACAAATATGAAAATATTGCAGGCTCGGTTTGATTGAGCCTGTTCATGGACAGTAATGGAAATGCAAATTACTGACCAAGCCGCATAGCCCCGGGTTGAGCGCAACTCAATATTTATACCAATAAACAGTACAATTTTGATCCATCCCAAACGATGGTATGCATATGGCGGAGAACATGGAACCTTCAATGCGGTATTTCCAGATTAATACCATTCCATGTTCACCGACGTATGGTCCCCAGATAAAAAAATGGATTTGGCCTAAACGAGAAAACAATGGGCGGAACTAAACAGAATAGAATTTTGATAGGGGATCTTAGAATATAAATCCTTCGTATCACAGACAACGCCAAAGGCAAAATTTAAAAAAGCAGGAAGTATATCCTTGGGGGTGATTGGACAATATCCAAAACCTTATTGGCTGGGATATTGAAACCACCTATCTTTAAACTGGCCGAAATATAAAAACAAAAGTAATTTTAGAAGTACTATTAACTTAGTACATAAGTATCGTGCTTAACGACCTTCAAAGGACGTAACTGATAACAGCACTGATTGGATGTACGGGGAGACTTTTTACAGCCGCCACACGGCACAAACAACGCTACTGTGATATTGAAATAGATAAAAAGGGAACTTTGAAAGCCATCGAACACGACAAATATGAAAATATTGCAGGCTCGGTTTGATTGAGCCTGTTCATGGACAGTAATGGAAATGCAAATTACTACCCACGCCGCCTAGCCCTGGGTTGAGCGCAACTCAATATTTATACCAATAAACAGTACAATTTTGATCCATCCCAAACGATGGTATGCATATGGCGGCGAACATGGAACCTTCAATGCGGTATTTCCAGATTAATACCATTCCATGTTCATCGGCGTATGGTCCCCAGATAAAAGAATGGGTTTGCCTTAAACGAGAAAACAATGGGCGGAACTAAACAGAATAGAATTTTGATAGGGGATCTTAGAATATAAATCCTGCGTATCACAGACAACGCCAAAGGCAAAATTTTAAAAGCAGGAAGTATATCCTTGGGGGTGATTAGACAATATCCAAAACCTTATTGGCTGGGATATTGAAACCACCTATCTTTAAACTGGCCAAAATATAAAAACAAATTAATTTAAAGTAATTTAAGAAGTACTATTAACTTAGTACATAAGTATCGTGCTTAACGACCTTCAAAGGACGTAACTGATAACAGCACTGATTGGATGTAAGGGGAGACTTTTTACAGCCGCCACACGGCACAAACAACGCTACTGTGATATTGAAATAGATAAAAAGGGAACTTTGAAAGCCATCGAACACGACAAATATGAAAATATTGCAGGCTCGGTTTGATTGAGCCTGTTCATGGACAGTAATGGAAATGCAAATTACTACCCACGCCGCCTAGCCCCGGGTTGAGCGCAACTCAATATTTATACCAATAAACAGTACAATTTTGATCCATCCCAAACGATGGTATGCATATGGCGGCGAACATGGAACCTTCAATGCGGTATTTCCAGATTAATACCATTCCATGTTCATCGGCGTATGGTCCCCAGATAAAAGAATGGGTTTGCCTTAAACGAGAAAACAATGGGCGGAACTAAACAGAATAGAATTTTGATAGGGGATCTTAGAATATAAATCCTGCGTATCACAGACAACGCCCAAGGCAAAATTTAAAAAGCAGGAAGTATATCCTTGGGGGTGATTGGACAATATCCAAAACCTTATTGGCTGGGATATTGAAACCACCTATCTTTAAACTGGCCGAAATATAAAAACAAAAGTAATTTTAGAAGTACTATTAACTTAGTACATAAGTATCGTGCTTAACGACCTTCAAAGGATTAAGTAAAACCAGCTTGAAAATTAATTAAATTTCCCTGAATCTATAAATTGCGATAATTATTTTAATCTTAATACGTTAATATAGTGATGTTACGACTTATTATTTTATCTAGTAAGAGTTTAAACAATAACAATAGAAGGAAACGCCGCTCAAAATCATGTCTATTATGACTCGCGTATTTGATTCACAGTTCAAAAAATTCCGATGGCGTATCAGGAACCAGAGACAAATAGGAACAGAGCACAATGAAAAATGCAAGGGATTCGAAAGCAAAGTTGAAATCTACGGAATTTTCTTTCAGGAAAATTTAGCATTTTATGCATGATTACAATATAAACTGTTTGTTGTGAAAGAATGTTAATGTGACCTAAAACAATCCAGTTAAATCATGCAAACTATGTTTTTGCGTTTCAATGTCATCTGCGAATTAGGCAAATATTCATTGGCCGCTTATATTTATTAATAGTTTTTGTTTTCACAGGATCGTTTTTTCTGTTTATTAAACTTCTATAATATTTAAATGTTAACGTTGCCTATAACCTTGTTATTGTATTTGTGTGATTACTTTTATTGAAACCTTTCTTTAAATCTTACAGAACAATTTTAACCACATATTTTTATCACATTTTGATAAAAAAATACCTTCCAAAACTTTTTGCTGCTTCATCGTGACAGTACTGAAGGAATTTTTCAACAGCACCTAGCGATTCCTCCATGCTAACGATCCTGTCTTCATCTACCATCTTCACGTTGAAATAAAATAAAACAATAACATCAATAATAACAACAATATGAACAACGCAAAAAGAACAACAAAAACAACAATGATAATTATTTTAAAATAAAAGAAGATTGTTTAGTAAGAGGTATAACGAAAAATATTTGTTTTCTTATCTAACTGTGAATTTTATTAATTTGACAATGAACTTCGATTCCATTTAAGACTACTTTTCTTGCCTAAAAGTGAATAGCAAACGTACAAATAATTATTTCGATTCACTTTCGCAATTAAGAAACACAAGAAGTTATTGGCCGATTTTTATTCAGTTGATTCAAGTCCTATAACAATATTTAGAAGCAAATTAGCTAGTCTACTTGGCTGTATTGAGTTAAAAACAGTTTATTTGTACTAGATTGTACTAAATTGTAAAGATACATATTATTCTAATACATACTTAATTTGAATTTTAATGACAAATTATTTCTAAACTACACATATTATGTAATAATTTACAGGCATATCACTGACATAGCTTAACCAAACCAAAATTATAGCTTGCAATTCTATTAAACAAAGTTAAAAGTACATTCAACCTATTTGACTTTTAGATTAAGAATAACAGTCAAGATAAATTGAAAACTTTATCATTTAATTTAATTTTCTTTACTTTTTTCAATGTAATAATAACTTTTCAATTTTTACGACATACCTCCCATAATATGTAAAAATGCTGGGCGCTGTTTTGTGGTTCATTTTCAGACAAACAGAAGTTCTGTATGAACAACTTCATGACAACAACACGTCCCCACACTGCCCTGGAGTTTAAAAAGAAAACGGTTAAATTTTTAACAAGAATTGTAAATGGCGATAAATCGTAAGGGCTTCCTACTTTAATTTTTTTCCCTAGGATTACAGTTTAGTTTTTCTTTATCTTCCCGTTAAATCTCCATAAAAACTGGCTGTGAAATACCTTGTTGAAATAATGATTTTAAACTGCACCTGTATTTTTGAATTTGGCATTGGTATCGGCGATAAAACTAGCAAAAGGTTTTCCTTAATTTGTGATACCTATAACATTGTTTTAAAGAAGACAAAAGGAATCGCCTAGAAAAAGAGAAAACCCTCGCATTTATTCGCACCCACGTGTAAGCAATAAACATTCAGTTTCATTACTACACACAACTAGATAGGTGTTCAGTTGAACACTTGTGTCGCCCTTTGGGACTTTGTCGGAGTAAACATGCAAGTAAAAAAGGGGCATTACTCCATTAAATGTGATCTTGACCTTAAGAATTTGGCATCATCTCGAGCGTGTTGTCATAAGCAATATAATTTGAAAGTTTGATACAGAAATATAAAGCAATGGCAAAGTTATAGCCAACGTTAAGTTTTCGTGACGGACCGACGGAAGAACAAAGCGATACCAATGTATCGCCTTTTCTTCGAAAGGGTGACACAAAAAGTAATCGAATATATTTTTTTCAACGCAACGACAAAATGTAATCAATGACACCGTTCTGTAAATGTGTTTACTATCTCGTTCATGGCGAGAACCAACAATGCACCATATTAAGCAGTTCTGCTTGTATTTTGTGATCTATAATTTTTTAACTAGTTAAAATATGTTAAATACCCTATTACAGGAACACATATTTAGTATTTATACTAAATGAAGATATACCTACTTTATCTTACGGAGAGTTCTTTGTGGGATTGAAAAATCAGATGTTTGACAACCATTATAAAAAGATATCACTGCTTCAATAACCGGTCGATATCTTAATATGTCTTCTAACCATTCTTTTGGCGCAAATGGTTTTTCCGTTGGTTTTAACACACCTTCTGACGTAAGCTTCTCCAGAAGCAAATATATTGCAAAGGTGGTCTTAAAAGTAGAAGGAAATATAACATGAGTTTTGTTATAAACTAGTTCTAATATAACTACAACTATGTGAAGGAAATCGGTGTACTCCGCTGAGTCTTTTACAAATACAATTCCGTAAATTAGGGGTAGCAACACTAAAAAACAAACGCATCGATGAAATTTTATAATAATATCTACACAAAATATCTCATTGTGGTGAAACCCATAGTGGTGAAATGTTCTACCACTTGCTGTTCTAAGAACAGTATATGGGTAAACTCTCAGACTCTTAGCTAACTTAGATATTTGTCATTCTTCAACGTATAATTCACAAATTTACAAAGGTTGAGAAAAACATATATTTGCCGATTTCGTAATCGATTAACAGGACATCTGAAGTAGTAACCGGTTAATCAGTCAAACGTTGGCAACCTAAGTTTTTAAATGTGTAAATTGCACATGCTTTATAGTCTTTATATAACATAATTTTATCATTATACCATAATGATTTTAGCGACTTAAAAACAAAAAAAAAACAACTCTACGGATGCTAAACAGCAAAAAATGAAAAAGACAAAACAACCATTAACTTTGAAAACAAAACGTGTGTATGATAATGAGGCCATGGTTCTTGCTGATGCGGTGGAAGTCTATACCCATGTGGTATTCGAAACTTTTATCGGTATTCAAAAAAACGCTAAACAACCGGTTAATTTATATAAAAAGAAAATAAAGTAACAATGTCTTTTTCTTGAATAAGTGGCATTACTTGTTAACAGACGTTAATACAAAGGCAGGGTGTTTCTTAATAAATAAAAGCCTCTAAAATAGACAACGTTTACGATTACGATACTTGGAGTGGCTGTCTACAAAGAATAAGATTCTTACCAAATCATTTTCCTTAATAAAGATCTGATCAGGGTTGTCCTTCTTAGCACAGTCCACTACTTCGCAACATTCCTTCCACACTGTGTTGATTTCACGAAAATATTTCAATCGCTGAGCAACAATTCCGAACGCAAGATGAACATTTAGTACCCTGGTTAAAAGGCTCTTGCTCTTCGACTTGGCCACGCAGTGCTCCACGACACTGCAAACGGCTTCTTTAACCAGCTGTAAAGTTAAAGATCATCTTTAAAACTACTCATCACATGTTTTCAAGCTTAATGTTTAAAGCCTAACATTATCGGTACACGAGTACATGGACGAAAATCATTAATACGGTTAATAAAAAGATAAAATGTACATCGAAACAATTAATAATATAATAAATCATTAATATCTTATAAGTGCTTACAGATTATTCATTAATAAAACACAAACGCGTTATAAAATTGTTGACTCCATTTGTTCTTATATTCATATAAACAGATATAACAGTTGTAACTAAAACTACATTCTTTAAACCAGATCATGATTCAATAATGTTATTTCAGAAATAATCTTTAACATGCTGAAGATGAAATGAAACTCCTCGTTCAATTAATTATTAGTACGATGTTTTATTTCTTAAAGACCCTTATGTTTTGCATCATTTCGCAAATATGTAGTGACTGAGATCAAACATTGTTTCCTTATTGTATCACACTTAGGCAGGTGACTTTTTGACATTTAATCAGCCAAAGATTTATTTAAAACAAGATTCCTTAGCAGGTGTGTATGTCGAGTGAAAATGATAAAGAGTCCCCTCATACAAACTTCTGGCCCTCCACGTATACTTGCAGGAAGACAATTAATACACGATGTTTAAAAATTAACTAGAAACAAGTCTTAGAGTAATCAATAAATCAAAATCTTTGCGCTGAATCACAGTTAAAACCTGCATGATTACTGTTCAGGATAACCTTAGAGCTTAAAACTGAACAATTTTGTTAAAATAGTTTAAACTTACCTCAAATTCAAGATCGGATGCTGCCGAGTACATTGTATGCACAAAATCGTTCAAGTAGTCACCAATTACCATTCCTATTGTTTTTTCATCAGTGATTCTCTCAAGAATTTCCCCCAACGGAGAATCTTTCAGCACCATGTAACTATATTTTACGGTTGGCGGTGTATCGTCTTCGTCGATTTCATCTTAAATACAATAAATATATTCATTAATAACTCCTTTTTAAAAATCTTTATTAAAGGGGTTGTTAACTTTATACTCATCGGTGTATTGGAGGATGACAAATAAAGAGTAAGCTATTCTAACTCCCTTGTATTGATGCGGTGCCGATCCGAACAAAACACATATTAACATCAAGTAGTTTTTTTCATTTAAAAGAAATATGTTCTAAAACTATACTAGGTAAATATGCAATGTAATATTTAATGCATCAGATATCAGCAATACAGTTACGAAATTAATATAGATATATAAAAAATACATTAAACCCCAGTTAACTAGCTGTTTGGTCCAAATAACATATTAAGAAAACAGAAAAAAATTAAAAAATATAAAAATTGATTATTATCGGTGATAGGTTTTATATATTGCCATAATTATAGTCTTTGTAGAAAAATCGTACCATTAATAAAAAAGTAAAGCACCTTAACACTCAGTCGACGTGACGAATACATACTTATAAACGGACAATCACTCAATATATAAAATTCACTTTTTAAATCACGACATTATCGAAACAATAAAAATCTTCTTGACTTCTTCCGTTAAAAAGCCATAACAAAGTTAAAAACATCTTTAAGTTTTTATGAACCGATGATAATATAATGTGTATCTATCTCAAAATAAAGAAATATTCATTGTAAGCATTTATAATATAACATTTATTACGCAAAGCATTCAGTTTTATATCAAATAGCACAGGACAGAAAAAAGTTAATAAACAATGAATATTAAACTATGTTGACACACAAAATATATTATGTAGGAAATTAATAAAAATATAAAAGGTACCATCATTTGGAACTTGGTTTTTTAAAATGTCATTGACTTTGTCCATAAAAAGCCATGAAAATGGCATTTGTAGCTTGAAAGCCTTTTCGTCACTGCCCGTTGAGACGACGAACATTTCCTGCGGTTGTGTATTATTCATAGGCGCCATGAAGGTATTACACTGGAACATTTTCGAAGCAATTCAGAGTAAATAATGATTTCTTATTCACCATAAAAAACAAGCTCAAAAGCTAATGATATATGTAGGGATTAAACGATGATCGATTATAATGAAAAATCGATCGTTTCTAGGATCGATTTTCGGTAATCGATTAGGAAGTTTAATAATCGATCATCGGTTTGGAGATCACTGTATCAGAACAAAAACAGTTTTGGATATATGAAAATGATCAATGTTATTTTGGTTTTAAATAAGCTTTGGAAAATATTCTCCCAATAATTATTTCACGAAAAATACTCCTGTACCTGCAGCCTACACCTTATGCTCATATCAGATATGGTTATAAATTACGATACCTGCAGTCTGTGGGCTAGAAGTGTGGTTCATACTCATACGTGATTATACATTGTTACTGTAAATGCTTCGATTATACGATTATGATCGATGATTGATGGAAAAGGGTTGTTCGATTATTGCCGATGATCGATTTTTTTTCGATTAAGAAACACTAGAAATATGATATATATGATATTGCACGTACGTCATCTCCGCCTGGAAAATCAAAATTTACAATTTACATACATATACATTATTACAGACATATAATGATAATAAAAGGTAAAAAGATTTCAAGCGAAAAGGGTAGGAACGATACAGTAACTGAGAGCCTAGCACCTAGAGGTAAATCATCAAAAAAGCGATGTTTCGAATAAAACCAACTGAATGGGACGGAGCTTCTACGTTGGTTTTCAATATACGGAAAATGATTTTTTAAAAGGTCGAACACGATAAATTCATATTAAAATATTTCAAGAAAACACAAAAACGCAATAACTGTCTCCATAAATTCTTCTACCAAATATCAATTAAGAAAATAAATGTCATCAATTTCAAGCAGCGAAAAACATCTGTTTTAGAATGGAACGTTTTCTGTAACGCGAGTTTTTTTCAAAAAGATATTGTCAAACCAACCAAAACGAGTTTAGGGAACGAAAGGTCTTTTTTTAAATTTTATATTGTAAATGTTTACATACAATTTACAGGAAATGTTGGGTAAATATTATATTTTATTCCATTAACATATATTCTGTCCGTTTTTTTTTACACCTAACTTTGTACGTATGTTATTTTACACCTAATTTTTTTATTGTATTCACACATTCAATCCCTATACTGTTCACTCATTTCCGCAATATTGCATCCACCCATCCACCCTCCAATCGCTCAATATGCTCCGGAAATCAGCGTGCTGCCAATAAATGTTTAACAAAACTAATACACCAATGTGAATGGATGAAAAAAGAAAGATATATAAAAATGGTTCCACCCCTTTTCATTTTTATCAATATCAAGAAAACCAAACTCAAAAGTTGGTTTTAGTATATGACTACATTGTATTGTTGTCCTCCCAATTTAATGTAGTAGTACTAAAGATATTCTATTTGTTTGGAAAGGAACTGCTTTGTTTTCCTCTGTTCTAATAGTACTTATAATGCAGAAATATTGTTAATGTGTATTTGTCTGATGGTATATTGTAAATAAATGTTGTCTGTATTCAAATGTTCTTTTGTTATATTATGTTTGATTTTTTTTGGAATACAAGAAGTGATGATGTCATATTTTAATCATCTGTTTGGATATCAAAGTACCCATAAATGCTCTTCATTTTTTTTCAAAGGAAACAAAACGAAACATTTGCCAATATCGTTTAAATAATCTACGTACTTGCATGAAATACTTTTGTAAAAATCCTTTTCTTATAGAAAAAGATTCCGTAAATGATGTTATATTTTTTGTTATTCCGTATAATGTTTTTGATAATATTTGTAATTGTATTCCATTAAAGAATGATGTATCTTAAAAGTAAACACCCTTTACGTTTATTTGCAATTTTAATTTTGAAAGAAAAATTTCTCTTATTAGTTTTATTATTTTCACCTAGTACATGTACAATGTATCTGTGTGACCCAACTTGCCTTTGGGGACAACATATACATAAACTTTTCAAATACAACCATTTTAAACATCATTACAAGTTCTATTGTTTTATTGTTGCAAGTTTTATTTTTTCAGGCTTTCCATCTTAAAAAAAATCATATGCATAACGTTAAATCGAGTACTTTGTATTAGGGTGAACTGTTTTAGTGTCTAAATTGAGATATAATGAACGTTTAGTCAATTAAGGTACTCCAAACGATTGCTTCAGTTACTATTTCTTCAGAAAATTTTGCATCGATATTTTTCATGGGTTTTTGTGTTATTGTAAAAGATTTTCCCAAAGCCTTAGCCTTAGCTTTTTGGTTATCCCAAATAAACTTTTTACTGTTACAATATTCTTTTTTTTCGTTTTTCTAAAGTTCATTTAACTCATCGTTGGAGGCTAGCTAAAAGTTCTTTTTTTCACTCTTTTAATTTAATATACTTATTTTTGTATTTACAAGTCATTGCTCAATCATTTGTAAGTATATTTTCCTTCAAAATATTCTCTGTTGTTGTTTTTTTTTTCGTTTTTGTTTTTTACAAAATTGGCAAAAACATTTTATATAGTATTACCTTTATGTCAATTGCTCCTGGAGTGCTGATGACTAAAAACCATAAACTTTTCTTCCACGAATCGGTCGTTTCATACAGTAGAGCAAAATTTGAATTTGTGTCGAGAAAAGCGATCAATACCGCAAGAACTGGTGAAAGTTTCTGTTCCAAGTAAAACACACACGAATTCCTGTTTAAAATACGATATACATTTTTTTCAATATGACATCTCCTACTGATAACCAAATGACATGACATTTTTCACGTAATTACATGTCCGTCCGTTTGTATATCCGTCTGTCTGTCCGTTCGGTCGGTCTGTTCGTCTGTCTGCCTGTCCATGGAAACGTGTCATATTGTTCTAGTTATATAATGTTTAGAAAACAAACTAGTCTTGTTATATAAATTATATTTTAAACTATCAAGGAATCAATATTTACAAATGAATACAAAAGATAATTATCATTTTTATGGCATAACGAAGATGGTACATTTAAACTAAAGTGTTATATTTATAATTCGATCCGAAAACATTAGTCAAACGTAAATACCTGAATGTTCCTGCCTTATTTATGTTAGTTGGCAGGGCTGCTTCATGTTCCAACCAAAATTTAGCACTATTGCATGTACTCGTTCCAGATTTCCTTTCTTTCTCAACTATAATGTTCACCACTAGAGAGCATACGCTCTGTACAAATGATGTTTTTCCTAAAACAGAACATAAATGATCTTGCTTGCTATATTGGTAAATTTGAACAGATCGGAACAAAATAGATTTGAACGTTACATAAGTTTGAAATAATATACCTAACTTTCCATTTCCCCATTTACCTTCTTTTTATTAAGAATACTAATAATAGTTTAAGTAAATAACATTTAATTCTGCTTTGTAGTACACAAACATGGTTCCTTTGTTTTGATATGGCGACCATTTCCCATTAAACATGTTATAGCTTCAACTCAGAGTGTACTTCTCTTTTAAACTTCATTAAATAATAAAATTTGAAACATAAGTTTTGTGGCTGTCAAAAATTTTCAGAATTAACATGATTAAAGTCTAATGAATCGTTGACATTTTTTCTAAACATCAACAAATACTTATGGACAAAAGTCTTGTCAAGTATGGTATTCCGTTATATCTTTTAAAAGCGTAAAATCCAAAAACGCCATTACTCCACCGGTATAAATATAATATCCACGGAAAGAGGACATTTGTATATGCATTGAATAAAAAAGAATTTTGAAATTTAAGCCAGTAATGGCAGTAGAATAATGTGTTGAAAAGTGGCATGCAAAACGTTCCAATCGTCCATCCGGACAAGACTTTTGTCCATTAGCATATACATGTATTTCACCTTCAGTGAAATCTTCGTGAAATAGTCTTAGTATGGAATACGCTCTGGCAGTTTCCGTTTCTGTACTTCCTGGTTTGTACTTTACATTCGCTACGGCTAATTGTACACATTCCAAAATCAATTTTCTTACATCTAGTTTCTTAGGTGCTACGTATGTAATAGACGACCTAGATCAAAAATAAACACAAGGGTACAAATGGTAATCATTTTTAAATACATTTTAAAATCTCAAATTTCATTATGCAATTGCATATTTTTCAAGACAAATTAACTACAACATAGAATTTCAAGGACATTACAAACGTGTGACCTTATTAACTTTCACAGATATAAATGAACATTATTTTTTTGCCAAACACGACAAACAAGAACGCATTAATAGCTTCGTTTGAATAAGGCAGTTGATAAGCAGTTAGTGTAATACAAATGCAAATTATTCTCCTCGTTTGCTAGCTCATGGTGTTGTAACATGAAATTTTGTACAACCTATGATTTAACTAAAAAGTCAATGTTTATGCAATCTAACATTTTTATGGATGAAAACGCTCTATGAAACAAAAAGACTAATTGAATATAAGATTCATACATCCTTATAAGCTGAATTGTACAGTAAACAGACCCAGGTACTGAATGACAATAATAGAGAAAAATCTCTTCGGATTCATTACGGGGCACAAGGATCTACGTTGAAACCATCAGCCGTTAATGAAATTTTAAAATACGAGGGCTGTCCGGAAAGTTCGTAGACAAGGCTACAGAATAATTATAAGCAGTCATATCAATAAGCTGTTTTGGTATTTTGCATAAGTATGTATTAGCTACATATTTCTAAATTTATAGACATGATAACAATAATATTTGCAAAACGCCCATCGCCATGGTAACATGACCGACGGTTCACGGAGCACTTTGATTCCATGACAGTAGCTACTCAAAATAAAAGTAAATAAAAATTAAAGTTTTATGCCTAACGCTTTTTTACTTACGCGAAGTTATTTGATATCATTGCATGACATTTGGTGAAAATAATGACGTCATATGTTAATAAACAAGTTGAAAGCGACCGTTAGACTCATTGGGTGCACTTAACATTTGTTTAGAAAAAATGACGTAAATTTAACGGACGGAGCAACGGAGTTTTATCAAGTTTTGTGTTCATGCTAATATGACACCAACTGAGACGTGGAAGTTTATTTCAAAAGCAGATACGACCGGTAAATGTTCAAGGCAACTTGTGTTTAAGTGGCACAGCAGATTTAGAAGCGGGGATGAAAATGTGTTAGATAAGAAACGAAGCGGACGACCGAAAGTAGCAGAGCCGAATTACGTAGAACGCGTTAGAACAGTCGGAATTGCGCGGGAAAAGATTTGCAGTTTTGGAAGAACTTCGCGTTGATGTTAGATTGGCGATATCTGGTTTTGATCGAGAATGGTACAAAGGGGTATACCAGCAATGGGTCAGCTGGCATCAGAAATGAGTAAAATCGTGTGGGTGATATTTTTTGAGAAGGAGTGATTACATGACGTTCATTTGACGTTGATGACGTTTAAAAGTGCTCCGTGATTATGTATATATGTTGGATGTTAGGACTGTTTTTATGTAAATGTTCATCATAGCCTGACAGTTTTTTTTGTAAATTTGTTTGTTAGATATGTATGTATTTGCTGGCCAAATGCGTTTTATGTATGTATTGCTTGAGTGTAAAAAATAAAGTAGTATATGAACTTTCCGGACAACCCTCGTATAAATGTGATACTAACCAAAATGCCAACATATCAACATAATCGTATTAGAGTATGAGTATCTTTAAACTTTTCGTAATTTTGCAAGAGTTCGTATACATTCTAACTTACATAACAACTACTATTTTATATTTTTCCATCGGAACATTTAAACGAAAACATAATTATTGCAATACCTCTCCTGTTGATCCGGAATATCAGTTGTTATGTTTTCACAGATTGCATCCGAGAACAAACCGCCGATAGTTTGACCGTGCATCTCTGTAAGAGGAGGCATCTGAAACTCGTCGCTTCCAAGATCATCTATATGCACTGATTGCCATTTACCGCACTTAAAATAATAGTTGAATAATTGACAGCTTTATAAAAATATACTTCTTAAAAATGTATTGAATATCTGGTATGAAAATTAAACAACTACGTTTGAATTTCAATAAAATATTAAAACCTACGATAAAAATTCAAATACACAGTATATTTAAATTTTTTTTAAATAGTTTATAACTATGTTAAGTAAAACCACAACATTACCGCCATCCGAAAATTAATACCACCCCGAGACAAAAATCCTTATTTATTTAAAGTACATGAAAAAGTTTTGCACATATGTCAACTCTCAAAATTTAGGCCTTACCGCTATACAGACAACTTAAGTCAAGTCCCAGAGGTGGTCGATTTTTTTATTGTATTGAAGATCCTATAACTATTAAAACAAGAGCTGTCAGAGGAGACAGCATGCTCGACTATTCGAATCATTTGAAACAAATGCAATTTGAAGATTAAGACAATAACAACTATGGCCATACATTCATGTGCAATCAGGAAAAATATTTACAAGTGAATGGTACGGGAGAAATTCTTTTCAAATAACAGAAATAATTCCTAAATGTACCATAAATATTAAACTGAATAGGGGAATAACTATGAAATTTTTCTGAATTTGTTAGAAAACTTGTTAGTAATTTTTTATTAGAGACATTTACTTTTAGTCAAATATCAATCATTTCAGTAATGTTACAGAAAAAGAACTGAAATGAAAATATAATGGTAGTTTGAAGTTGATACCTTAAGTATTTGCAAAGTTATCGATGAAGTGCACTTAAGTGAAAATATAAGTGAAACTAGAAATGTGTCCATAGGACACGGGTGCCCCGCTATGCATCATTTTCAGACACTCAAGTGCAATGATGGGAATAATACGCGATACACTGCCCTTTCATGGTGAACATTTGTGTCAAGTTTTTTTGAAATCCCTCCATTTATAATGAAGTTACAGCCTGGACAAGAAAATTCTATTTTTGGTAACAGTGACCTTGACCTTGGACCTTCAGGCTTGGGTATTGTGCGGACACACTGTTTTTTCATGAACATTTGTGCAAAGTTATTTTAAAATCCCTCCATTTATAACAAAGTAACAGCCAGGACAAGATAATTCTATTTTTAGTAACAGTGACCTTGACCTTTGACTTACAGGCATGGGCATGGTACGTGACACACCGCCCTGTCATGGTGAACATTTGTGTCAAATTATTTTGAAATCCTTCCATTCATAACAAAGTTACAGCCTGGACAAGAAAATTCTATTTTTAGTAACAGTGACCTTGACCTTGGATCTACAGGCATGGGTATTGTGCGGACGCACCGCCTTGTCATGGTGAACATTTGTGCCAAGATATTTTGAAATCCCTCCATTCATAACAAAGTAACAGCCTAGACAAGAAAATTCTATTTTTAGCAACAGTGACCTTGACCATTGACATACAGGCTTGGGCATGTACGTGACACACCGTCTTGATATGGTGAACAATTATACCAAGTTATTTAAAAACCCAATAAGAAATATTAAAGTTACAGAGCGGACACGATTTTGCAAGAAAATTCTATTTTTAGTAACAGTGACCTTGACTTTGGACCTACAGGCATGGGTATTGTACGCGACACACCGCCTTGTCATGGTGAACATTTGTGCAAAGTTATTTTGAAATCCCTCCATTCATAACGAAGTTAAGGGCCGACTGTATATTTTGCTTAACACAAAATGTAAGCGAAAAAGGGGCATAATTTGAAAAATATTGGAAGAAGGGTTATGGGTCTTGTTGGTTATGATGTAGATTTTGATGGTGAAGATATATTTCAAGTTTCAAGGCAATATCTCAATTAGTTTTAAAGTTAGAGGCAAAATGCATATTTTGCTTGACACAAAATATAAGAAAAAAGGGGCATAACTTGAAATATATTGACAGCAGAGTTATGGGTCTTGTTGGTAATGATGTAAAATTTGATGGTGAATATATATTCCAAGTTTCAAGTTGATATCTCAAGTAGTTTATAAGTTATGGACCAAAGTGCATATTTTCCTTAACGCAAAATTTAAGTGAAAAAGGGGCATAACTTGAAAAATATTGACAGCAGAGTTATGGGTCTTGTTGGTAATGATGTAAAATTTGATGGTGAATATATATTCCAAGTTTCAAGTTGATATCTCAAGTAGTTTATAAGTTATGGACCAAAGTGCATATTTTCCTTAACGCAAAATTTAAGTGAAAAAGGGGCATAACTTGAAAAATATTGGAAGCAGAGTTATGGGTCTTGTTGGTAATGATGTAGAATTTGATGGTGAATATATATTCCAAGTTTCGAGTTGATATCGTAAGTAGTTTTCAAGTAATGGACCAAAGTGCATTTTTGTTTAACGGACGCCGACGCCGACGCCGACACCGGGGCGAGTAGGATAGCTCCCCTATTCTTCGAATAGTCGAGCTAAAAATTGTTACCAAAATTTTAGTAAATGTATTTATTTTTAAAATGCGTGATTGTTCACATGTTCTCACATGTTAAAATTCACATGAGCTTTCGCATTATTATCATTCCACTCAATAGGAAAATAGTTATCACTGAAAACCGTCACACCGGTACCTAACCGATCACATTCACTCGTTTAAAAAGATTATCTCCCGGCTTATTTTGTTTTAAATCCTGCTATATAACAATGGCTACATGTAAGAGTAGCTTTTTTCATATTAAGCAGACAAACAGAAGAAAGAAAAGTCCAAACCGATAAAAAGAATAAACCTATTTTGTATCTCAGACCTCGAAACACTAACAAGCACAATAAACAAGAGAACGTGTTTTTCAGCAATCTTTCAAAAAGAAAAATGTCTCGCGGGGAACGTCGCAACCTTTCGCCTTATCTTATAAAACTATAATAAAATAAATCGAAACGACGCTAAATTAACGAGAAACACATTTCAAAATCAACATATCGACACTTTATTAACATATTTTATAATTAAATAACCATTAAAATGTTAAATGCAATATATAAACCTTTCCAATACTTCGATTAAGCATTCGGTTATATATCATTTTAGGTCACATGATCCACAATATACAGAAAAATGGCAGCGTGCTCTATTAACGTTCTGGGGAAACTGTATTTTCATATTTCGGTGTTTGCAACGAATCTCGTTTATGTGTTTCATTACCTACCAACATGCGTCGAATAAGCCCGAAGAAAATTGATTTTAATAGCGGCTTGCGATAAAGAGCAAACTTGTAAATATGTTGATGTTTATAAATATAACGGCATTATGTAGTTCAATAAACTTTATTCGAATTAATTTAAAATTTGTAAACAAATAATATAATAATAAAAAACAGTGTATCTGTATTTTACATACGTTAGCTAAGTGAGAACAGCAAAGAAAAAAGATAGACCTAAAAATTGCTTTTCCATCTAAAAATTATTAATTAAAGCAAGACAAAACATCAATTTTAATGCTCAAATGAGAAATACACTACTGACAACAATATATGATGTCCTTTTAAAGAACTTTAATTTTAAATTACGAAAAGTCTAGAGTAATCCGAATTTTATTTTTTTGTCGTCTAAAACGCGACAACTTTCGCGTTTAACTTGCCGTAGTTTGTTTATTTCAAGATGAAATGTATGGCACTTGCAGAACATAGTCACTATTTATTACCAGGGCGCTAATACGTTAACTTTCATTTTTCCGATGGTTTTGAATTTCCGGAGATACAAACGAAATACTGACACCACCTCTCGTATAAAATTCTTTACCGTGAGCTGTACGGGGGAGTGCCACCTGTACTTGGCAGAGCCGGTACCAGGGTGTGATAAAGCAGTTTTGGTAATGTTTTACAGTTGAATAAAAGTTATCGCAAAGACTATATGTAACCTAATTTTAAATATACCTGGAATCCTTTAAAACAGCCACCAGCAACCTTTGGAAGTTGAACTATTATGACAAAATACACAGATCCATGTAATGAAGGTGTCATCTTCTCAGATTCGCCCAGTGCAATATATCTTGAACAAGCTATCAGTTCCTCGTTTTCATCTCCGCACTCACATTGGATAATTATAAGCTTCGCAGATTTGGAAGCAGCTTGATTGGCATTTTCTTTCTTCATATGATTTCTGAAGTAAACGTTTTTTTAGTTGAGAAATAATCACGTTATCCAAGAAATAAATGCAACAAACACTTTCAACATGCTTTATATATTCTATTTACATGTCAATAGTTTTTAATGCGCTTACATAATCGTCCGTACTTTAACACAGCTTTAATTATGTGTCGATATGAGAACCTGTTGGGACAATGTTAGGTTGGTGCACCCTAGAACCTGGTTTAACCCCCCCCCCCCCCCCCCAGTGGCAAATTAGTTTGCTACTCATCGCTCCAATGCGGTATTTTCGTTCGTATTTTCGTTAATTTTTTGTGGTGTCTTATTTGAATTTGACATACTTATAGACACGTGCTCTTGTTTTCCTCTCTTGTATTTTCGCTGCGAGGGGAGGCTGTTTTGTGAGTGTGACAATTCCTGGTATGCATATTTAACTTTTTGTATCATAGTATCGATCTCACACTCATGTATAAGCTATTCGTATTATTGCAAACCGGATAAGTATTTCCGCGTGTTTTACCGGTGAAAGAAAACGTTATCTTTCCCCTAGGGAAAAGATAACGTTCGCGTTCTACACGAGTGTCACGTCTTCAAGTAACGACGTAATTTGGAAAATAAGATTTATGTTAACGTCAATATTTCAGCGTAAGGACACACAATTTAGTTTGTATACATGTACACAAATGTTATGAACAGTAAAAGGTATGCAAGAAAAACTATCTTGCATGGGACATCTGTACCCTCGGGTTAACGGTTTTGGCGGGAACTCGGCAGAACCTCGTTCCCGCAAAACAGTCCCCCCTCGGCGACAGATTTTTCCATATTCACCTCACACTCATGCCAGATAATTATATTATTCCTATTCAAAGAATTCAAAAAATAAAAATGTTAAGGTTTAAAAACGTATCCAAATGATGAAGAAAATTTTCTTATGAACTTTATTGATTACAAGATATTGACACATAACTGTTATAAGTACGATAGAAGTAATGCTTAATTCAGGTGCGGGTTCGCTCCCAGCTAGAGGATAATTCAGCCCATGTTCCATTAATTAAAATAATCATTTAGCAAAATAAATTGATTTTCTTTTGATTCTGGTCCACTGCATATTTACGATAATATAAATATTCTTACTGTATTTTTTCCGTAAATTGATGCTCTGTATCAAACGACGTCAATGATTCAAGAATCAAAACATTTTCAAGTTCTATCCCGCTTGCATTACTCAGTGACTTCCGCTGCAAATCGGTCAACAATTTGGAATGTGTCGTTACCTAGAGAAAAAAAACGTATGCTTTTTCATGGTTTTTATTATTTTTATGAACACATAATTTTCGAGTAGTTTTAATTTAACTTGAGCACTTAATTGCCTACGAAAATGTCTCAACAGCACTTTAAAACGAATGGAGACATAACTGTTAAAATGATGCGATTCTCTTTAAAGCATTTTAATAATGACCTTTCAATATTGAGTAATAACACTGAAATATTCTTTTTAATTAAAAGCCAAAAGTTCAAACTGATAAGATTAAATCCCGAATTTGGCGAAAAATATTTCAATTCTACTTGAGGTAAGGAAAACTAAATGATTTGCGTATTTTTCTGCTTTTGATTTTGTCCGCTAGGATATCATATTAACATATCAGTCAAACAGTTAATTTTCTATAACTACAAGTCCAATATCGGCAAAAAAAACTTTATTAAGCGTTCCAAAAATATACAATTGAGTAAGTGAGTATATATTTGGAAAGCCCGAATTTACGGATACATTTATTTAGTACTTTAACACTTCATTAAACAAAAAGGAAGGCATAGACACTAATTTTTATAGCGTTTATGTGTTTATAAGACAGCAAAAGAGCTAATGATATCTTGATTTAATAAACAAAGCATAACTTAAGAAATATCAAACAGTTTGGATAGAGTATTTGACACAGTCACAAATATCATTGCAGTTTTGAAACCAGAAATTCAGTTTGATACCACATGTATGCATTTTTAGCAGGTCTTCACCATTTTAGTAATATTAATATTTTACTAGAATCCTTATAATATAAATGTTAGAATAACTAGGCATCACACAATGTGTGTTTTCGATTTCCATCTCTAAAACTCACGTACATATTAAGGGCTTACTTCACTGACTCCTCCCCAGCACGTTCATCGATAAAAAGAAAATTATCAAAATCTCAATAACGGCAAATGCCGTTCAATGAAACTCTTCACAAATGAGTGTTACTAATGTTTATTAATTACAGTACTGAAAACAAAAAAAAAACTGACAATCAGAGCGTGAGCGGTGCGAAAGCGGGTCGCAAATCAATCTGGGAAGGAGCGCAATAGGAGCGGAATCTAATAGAAATCGGAATATAATTAAATCAAAAGAATGGTCTTATCGCTTGAAGCTAAGAGGCTTATCTGACAGTGTATGCATTTTTCAGAGTCAAGAGAACAAATAAAGGCACCTGCAGTTCATATATACAATCCTTAAACACGGACAAATATTAACGGCAAAACAATCTATTTGATTCAGAAACATTTCTTTGCAGTATAAAACTATTCGTATATCTACATGTATAAAGCTACTCGAAATCTAATTAAAGCAACGAAATGCATGATGAAAGCTTTGAATCAATGAAATGAAACATGTTTTTTTTTCAAGTTGGCATGTTCGGTAGAGAAATGTTAGTAAGTTGATATTTAAAACAATAACAGATGGTTGCATTTTATGGAAATTGGGGTTCGACAATCCTCGTACGACAGACATAGCTAGCAGAAACACTCTTTGTGCTTTTACTTAAAACATATTTATCATGCACTACCTGAGTGGCACACCGAGTTTGTGAACAATCTAACTTAAAATGAAAACGCTCTGTTAAAATTTGTTACAGCGATTACATACATCAAATCGTTCTCATCGTTTTTAATAAATTGTGATACCTGAGCAAACAGCTCCTCACGTTTTTCTTTAACAAGTTGTGCATGAAGATAATCATGCAAGCTACTGTGAGTCTGTCTTTCAAAGTAAGTCTTCCATTCAAGTGAGTATTGATTATTTCCCAGTCGAATGATTGCATCTGGAGTAGCACACCAAAGAAGAATATCCTTTGCCTCTTCAAACACCTATAAGTAAATGATTTTGAAATATTTTATATTTGGCTTCTTAATAGCTATTTCACAGATGACAACAATGAAGCGGCGTAGGCAGGTTTTGGATATTAAGGCGGCGGAAGGTTTTTAACCTAAGTTGTGATAAATGATAAATCAAGAGATGAACTTATGGTTATTAAATTTGATTATTTAAATACATTAGTTCTAGGTACTTTTTGAAAGAAAATGAAGCATGCATTAAAAACATAGAAAATGTCTCCTCTTAATGAATAATAGTTGTCATTACACCATCTTTGTATAAACTCTCGCAGCTCGGGCTTGACATAACAAAAAAAAGAGCGCTTTGGAAAAGCAAAATTCTCAAGTTGATAAGAAATATCCATAAATGATCACATCTAATTATGGATTAAGAAAGATATTTCAAAAGATATGAAACATGAAAGTACTTATTACGATTGGACACCAAACCATTCATGTAACATGTCGCCAATTATCCTTTTGCTTGATACCTGACGTTTATAATAAACAATGACATTATTGAAAGTACATTGGCGCTGTAGGTGCAATCAAAACACAATAACATAACACATATATAATAAGTTAATGTCCCATAAACTGCAATCAACATCCTGTTGTCATCTGGAGTGGTTAATCCCAGGTCGCGCGCCGGTAATTGAGCATATCGATGCCTGTCTTCAGTATAGCCAAAACTTTGGGCGACATAAAAACATTGGAGCGGCGAGACTAAAATATATCGACGGCAAGTCGAAAACTAATGCAGAATTAATATTGTTGTGTTATTCAGATTAAAGAGTGGGTTTAAAAATCGGGTCAATAAATGTTATATTGACATTACAAAAACAACTACATAATACTTTTTCCAAAAAGGCATTTCGATGTTAGTCAGACATAAGTTTTAATCACGGCTTAATCAGGAATTTCGCCTACGTGATACTTGTTTATTTGTTCTGGAAAACAATAAGTACAAATCTAAAACACATTTACTTTCTGGCGATCTACTGGTGTACTTTTAGTTCGCTTTATCAATGCCATATTTCTATCCCAGACATGAAAAACTATAGTTGTGAACATGTCCTCGTGATATCCAATAAATATGTCACCGACATCGGTTTCTTTGGTTGCCTCAGCCATTTTCCTGTAAAAGAGGAAACATGAGATACGGAACAAAACGTATATTGTAAAATATAAGTAAAATGTCCTCTTTAGTTAAACCTCCATTTGTCTACTTATTTGAATTTTAGATCTTGTTTTCAATGTTTATCGCTCTTTTATCATTTCACACAATGAAATAATGTCGAATGTAAGGGATTTGTGAACATATTAAAATAAAAGTACATACGAGGAGTGTTCAAAAAAATTGCAAAAGAGTTTTTTTTTTCAGAATCGCTAATTAAAATAAGGTAAGATTTATTCTTGCTCCAATTAAATCATTCCCCTTTAAGTTCGACTACACAGTGTCAATCTTTTGATGTACAATATGCAGATTCCATCTCCCTTCTGAACCTATAACGTTTACAAATAATTGCAAATTTCACAGGTAGTTAAGACATAATTTGGTAATTTGTAGATCAAATATCAAAGAAAAATAGGTTGGCATAAAGAAATTGCAAACATTTTAACAAGGCGACCTATCGACCAGCGGCGCACGTCGCAACGTCATTACAATGCTCACACTGCATACCGTTACTCTATCCTGATGTTCTCTTCAGCATGTTCGATACACTCACGGTGTCTGTTCAACCGACTATTAAATACATTAATGTAAAACTCTGTTGGAAGACTTTTGTTGAAGGCTATGCTTTCTGATCTCGTCGCAGATCTCAAATTTGCGACCTATGAGCCGAAAGGACACAACGTCTAGCGGAGCGAGGTCCGGCGAGTAAGGGGGATGACTGATTCCGAGTATTATTTCCGTTTCACCATTCGAAAACTTTCTGTGCCACTCTTGTATACCAACGCTCTGGATATGAGGATGATGCTTAACTTGTTTTAATTTCTGAAGCGTGTCATTTGGCGTCAATTCGCTTTTATCAAATATATAGGATGATCGAAATGTGCGCCGCGGCTTCTTCAAACGTCGCGATTTTCATAAGAAGTTAATGTTTATCCATCAGCATGAAACAAGCACTACTATAATAAAAATTAAAGCATCTTTTTGAAACTTTGCGGATTGATTTCAAAATGATCACCATTTAAGGGAACATTAACAATTTCGGCTAAGTTGGCACTGTGAAATGTATTAACTGTTAAAAGTAAATTATTGAATTCCAAATCATCGCGCTTTCCGACGTGCGCCGCCGATCGCTATCGGGTTTTAATAAAGTGTATGTAATGTCTTTATTTTAGAAGATTTTTCTTTGAAATTCAGCATACTTGTTACCAAATGATGTCTTAACTTACTGTAAAATTTGCTTAAAGATACGTTCAGTGGTTTTCTTTTTATTCAAATAGTCTACGATTTATTGGGACAACCCTCGTATATCATCGTTCTGGATGGATCAAAATTGTACTGTTTACTGATGATAATATTCAGTTACTCTAGACCCGGCGGGGGCAGTTGTGTGCATTTTCATGCGCATGAACCAATCAAAGATTCTTCAGACAGACAAAGTTACTGTTGACTCAATTTTAAAACAGGGCATAATATTTTACATAATTGCATTCGGAATTTAAAGCACAATCATACATGTAGCGAGAAATTACAGGTATAGTGCATTGGCTACTCATAACAAGTGGTTTTGTACTTTTTAGAATTTTAAAACTGGTTACCTATATGCCAATGGAGACTTAGTTCTTGTTAACTGTTTAGCCCATTGTTCTAGTTCAACAACAAGTTGTTTTTGTTCCTCTTCCAGCATCGTGGACGTTGAAAAACAATGTTTTTCAAGTCGGTTAATTAATGGTATTGGGAACTTTTTGTAAACTGTTTGTTTTTGTGCAAGCACTATCAGTCTGCAAAATGAAAAGGAATAATAAACGTAATAAGAAACATATTTATAATTTTAAACAATGAAATTCGCTTATCAGGAATCGCAAAACTCAGAACACACAGCCTTCCCACGCAGCGAAAAAAAAAGAGAGGAAAAGGTTTTTACAAGAATATCGAATTCAAGTAAGACACCACAAACAATTAACGACAAAGAGAACCTTTGGGAGTTCTCACTTTCGTTAATTGTTTGTGGCCTCTATTTTGAGACTGATAATTGTAAAACCTTGCTCTCTTCTCCACTCTACTTTTTGGCTGTGTGGGAAAGCTATGTCTGCTGGATGTGGCAATTCCTGATATCATGTTTCACCTTTTTCATTTGATTCATTAACCATGTTAACAATGTTTTCACAAAAAGTCTGAAAGAAAACAATGATTCTTAGAATCCACGAGCCCTTGATGCCAAACACTATCAACAAGCTGTGAATGCGTCTACCAACGGATCTAGATTATAATATCAAGGGTTGCTCGCAAGATTGTCGTAACTACATTGAAATAAAGAAGGGAGTTACGAAAGTCTTGCATGCAACCCTCGATAAGGTTTATTTAATAATTATACCTTTTTCACGAAATAATGAAGGCATTTTATACATAAATTCAAACTATCAAAACAATCTCGTACTTGTATTTCTAAGAACCCCACTGCCCAAAAGAAGATTGCCCATAATGCTTAATAAATATATGGGCACATTTCCTTAACTTAACTACATTGCCTGTAATATATAGAGGATACACTATGAGTGAAAATACTTCACGCGTAATCTCAATCGATATAAAAAGAGGCTTCTGCCTAATATTAGTATAAAATGAAAACAAATATTGTACAGTATCCTATTTATTACATAAGTTAAAAAATCGAGCAATATCTATTATTATAAGTGTTCCATTTCGCGAACTTGAAACTTGCATAATTTGGTCGCTTCGGTGATAAAAAAGCTAGTTCAGACAAAGTGTTTTACCTTCTCTTGTCCAAGATGCCTTTACAAAGTAATAATCAAATCATTCAACTGCTATCTAGAGACTATAAAAAATTAGGTAGGACTGAAGTGGCGTTTAATCAAGGAAATCGATCTATGATGTCATTTCTGTAAACTTTCAAAGCGGCACGACAACATTTTGATTTTTGCTTGAAGTAATCTCCATTTGGATAGAAAATGTATTTAATTATTTCTCTTTCTCTTTTCTTTTTTATGTGTGGATATTCCTGACATGTATATTACATTTTTTTTGCTCTGGCGATTTTTAATAGTCAACCCGATGACATTTAAGATTTTTGCGTCATTATCTACAGTGAAATGAACATGTTAAATCTATTTGTCACATGTGATAGCTGTTTGATAGTGAAACGACATTTGTTTGTCTCCATAAACAACAAAACAATTCATCATGCATATTTCTGACGCTGAATTCTAACTTACAGCGGTCTCATTTAAGAATCCATTACACTCCTACATGTTCGTTCGTCGATAAAAAAAGAATATTATGAAAACCTCAATAACGGCAACATGCCGTTCCATGAAAATTGAAAAAAAAATCTACGGGATTTTTTTCATTTTTTATTATTGAATATTTCAACCATAATTATACTGTATTTTTATTCTTGGTTGTGTCTGAAGGCTTTGTCTTCTGAGTGTGGCAATCCCTGATATGCATAACTATTTCACTTTTCGTATATGTATGCATTCATTTCTCGATACAAACAAGCCCATAAAGTAAACTTAGAATATCTGATTCAAACGAACTGTTATAAAACGTCATATATTATACCAGCTTGCAAAAAAGCTTTGTTTTCAGCTTAAAAGTTAAGAACTGTACTACGTCTTCCAAATGAGATTTTGTTTGACCTTTGCGCTAGAATAAATTCATCCCTATTTAAAACTTATCATGCTTATTACCTGAAATTTTTGTGGACTGGACACTTTACCCTGTGGGTCCCAAGACCAAGATCGACGTATCGCACACCACCAAAACACGAATAATACTGGTTAAGAGCATCATACAGACTTTCATACAGGTTTTCCAGATTGAGCAAAATGACCAGTCGTCCTCTTTCCATGCACAACTTGATCTTATTTATGTTGCGACAAACCTTAAAATATAAATATTCATACATGTTTATTTCAATAGATAGTAAAAAGTATAATTTAAACATTATTTAGCTCGTATAATCGTATGAGAAAAAACAACAACCAGCCTGAAAATTAATGATTTTACTTCCAGTCACCTTATATTGTTAATAATTTAAAAGTTGCCTTAAATTGTGTATAGCAACTAGTGATGTTACGATTGTCACCTATGATTTGAAACGCGCCGCGGATTAAAAGTCAGCGACTTCGATTCTAATTACAGAGAATAAATTCTAGTCGCATTTTCTCAATTATTTAAATCTCCTATAAAAGGCATCGTTAAAGGCGTGGAGGATTTTTTGCTTTTACACGAAGCCATGACGTCAATGGTTAGCACAAGTGAAGGAAACCTTGATATCTCAAAAGTGATATGCACATTAGGCTTCAAGACATATAGTTACCAACCGATTTTCAGATTTTTTGTCAAGCCATCATTATTTTACCAAACATTATAGGATATATATATTTTTAAAGATTATAAATAAAATAAAAGCCAGCTAGAAATAAATAAATATCACCCCTTTTTTAAATAGTTTATTATCATTTTGTAAGCTAACAAACAGTATGGTATGGGTAATGTTGCTATATTTATAGTGTCCTGCTTATTTTTCTGTTCTTTAATGCATGCAAATAGTTAACTGGCAAACGTTCAACAAGCAGCTTTGTCATTAAACTCTTCATCAAATGAAATAAAAGAAGCCTTATAATAGTATGAGAAGTATTGACAAGGGTCTACTGTAACTATAAAAGTGGTACGCTACATAAGTCAATTGAAAACATCTGATTCCGATTCTTTCCGATCGGAGATTGATAAAAATTTGACCGATAAATCTATTCGACTTAAGCTTTCGGAGTCAGTACTTTAAGTCACTGGGTCGTTTAAAATTGATTTATATGTAGCATAAATTCTACATGGTTGTGATGAAATGAAAATGAATAGGCTTGCTACAAGAACGAAATTTGAAAAATGCTTTATCCGAGAGTATTTAACTCAGGACAGTATGATAAGTTTAAGAAACAAATGGTAAAAAAAAGTGAAATATGCATAATTCAGAAATCGCCACAACCAGAAAAGACAGCATCCAAAACTCAGCCAAACAAGTAGAGGAAAAGAAGAGAGCATGGATTTATAAGAATTATAATTTAGACACCACCGACAATTAACGCATTACTTGGGTGCCCTTAATTTGTGATGTCGATAACCTTTTTGCAAAGGGTTTTCTGTAATGCGTTCATTTATATCATTAACATCATTACAAGCTCTAGAAAAGCGAACAAGCTGTGATATATGAATCGATATTTAGTCCTCTGCATTGAAGTTGGACATGTGAGCAGATGCCTCAATTTTGGCGAAATTAAACCTTTAACTAGTTATTGCCATTATATTTCACGGTGGTTTAATTTTCGCGAATTTCGCGCTAGCCTAAGTCCGCGAAATCGAACCATAGCGAAATAAAACGATTGAATATTTAGTCTTTTTAGAAAAAATACAAGTGCGAGAATTTAAGCGCTCGCGAAAATTCATTTATGTCATTTGCGCAACTTTGATCCCCGCGAAATTAAATGATACAACAGTATTTGAGAAAACTAAGCAAACACATATAGACCTGGGTATAGTCTTGGTCTCTTCGGAAGCTACTCCCAAAAATGACAACAGGTTTGCAGCTTTCATTTTGTCTCAACACTAACTGCTGAACGACCGATATGGACCCAAAGTTCTCTACTAACAATAAAAGATAGCGACTTTCCCTGAAAAAGAAACATGTTTTTTGTTCTTATAACTGGATATAATTTAAAGTAATCGAAGGCTTTTATTCAAATTATATCATCCACATTATTTCTTTAGGTACATTACTTCAAATTTATGTCGTGATTTCGTCTTAAATATTCTAAAACATGATAAGTGTATGCTAAGAAAGTTTTAAGTGATTTAATATAAATATTCGCGACCGCTTGAACTTTTGCTGGTGTTAACATTGACAGAAAATGACCTCTCCGAATTCTTTTGTGGTTACATGTTTACTGATTTTTAAAGATAAATTGACACATGCTTAGTTTCCAACAAAATACTTTCCAATTTATGTAATTACCAATATCTCATATAAATAAATCGATTTCATGCACAAAAACCGCCATAAATTAGCATTGACATCCACAAATTCAGCGCTCCAAAAACCACTAGAATTTCGGAATGGGCGGAGCTTAATATCGATGACGTCATTGGATCTTTCGCGCTTATGAACGATAGTGTAAATAGTACACTTATTTGATTATATTTACAGTGATTTGATGATAAATTTTAATGACGATGGATATTTTTGCTGTGATCGATTGTTAAAACAATCAAATCAAAACGATATTAGCTTCTTTAGATACTCGAAGGAGAATACAGAAAATTTCGGTTGAAATATGAAAAAGGAAAGGGCTGTACGCAAAGACCTATTGTCCCGGTAAAAGTTCGCGTATCTGCGAACATCATTTTTACCAGCAAAGTTTTGTTGTAAATATAGTGATTCAACAACAAATGCCAATAAGTTTTCGTAAGTGTTTGATATCCGACGCGGTCCCGACGATATTTACCTTAGACAAAAAAAGGAAAGGGCCCTACGTAAAGACCTATCGTTCCGGTTAAGGTTCGCATATCTGCAAACACGATTAATATCGGCATTGTTTTGTTTTAAATCCAATTAATAATAATAATAAATGCCAATTAGTTTTCGTAAATGTTTTAAATCAGACGCCTTGTCGACTATATTACTTTAGATACATAAGAAATGTAAATACGTCGCCAAAACGTAAGTAAGTTATGCCACAACAAGACCTGTACTGAAGACATAAACGCGCCGAGAAGATTTTTGGCAATACTTAAATCAATTATTTTATAATTTGGTAACAACAACAGCTTGAGACTTAAATATAATAAATATGTTAAATACCATCGGTGTGTATGACGTGAAGGCTTATTCGTGTGTAAAATGTTTCAGGAAATATGTACAGTAATACTGGTATACACAATTTCTGTGAATTTCTACGGGATTTTGCAAATATCTTATCTCGTAGTACTTGCCCAACAAAAAAAACAGACTGGCATTGCAGTATTTACTATTGAGTTTACTCTTCTTATTTTCTGGAGTGGGATCCAGAATGAATATAAGACAACATCAGTACCAATCATTTCGTTAAAAATTCGCCGGAAAACGGCTATGTAATTCATTTCACTAAATTAAATATAATTATAAATAAAGTCTCGCGATAATATTGGAATAAAAAACTTCACATACTTTCATAAAATTAATTGACCCGATATCGAGGGATTATTGGCCATACGTGGTATACATGACACGTGTCTGAATACTTCCTGCTTCCCGCGGCTGTAGAGTGCGCGGCATATATCACAAGTCGTTTGATCACCGGATGCACTAATTAAATCAGTGATTTGGGGACTGGGGCCAGTATATCATGTAATACTAGAGCGTGGCCGGCAGAGGTCCCAGATAGCTAGCGGCATAGATCACACGCGTGTCACCGAACCAGTAAAACAGAACAGGGACAAGTACAGTGCGCTTTTATGGATAATCAATTAACATTATTTGTCTTGATTAGAGCAAATTTAAACAATATGCTTTCTTTACATCTCTACTTTGTGGCTGTGCGCGAAGGATTTATTTCTGAAATGCATATTGTTAATACGCCTTTTTACTAAAACAATAAAGAGACTGTTCGAGTTCTGTATCGTTGTCATTTAAAACCAGATTTATGATAGCAACACATTTTGATATTTGTGTATAAATCGCCTATTTGCTAAGCGCAGAATTATTAATATTCTAGTCCATATAGCCATAGGCGGATACAAAAGGGGAAGTGACGGGGTTACCCTATATTTAATAGCCATATCTTCGTTTTTTTAAATGTATTCTAAATATTCTATGCAGTTCGCTGTATAATAAGCCAAGACGGACATGTTGGATTTTCTTTAAAAATGAAAAAAGTATATTATTTTTATTACTCAACCCCAAAACAACCGTTTTAGCGAATTCATTAACTAAGAACCATCCCCGCAAGGATATATCGACGGAACGGTTTTAGTAAATTTTCGCATGATCAGCATGCATAAACGCTAAATGAAACTGTAAGTTAAATATAATTTGATCGTACATCTACATTTTATTGCATGTCCAATTAAAAATGTTTGCACTATTATCCGCCGGAATGGCTACATGGGATATATGGTTTCCCTAGCTGTGATTTACAGATATTGAATCGTCATAATCGGACTACTTGTGTTTTGGAAAAAATGGAACCGGACCACGATAAGTATCTACACATGTGGCATTATACTGGACATGCACAACTCGTGCAAATATAATGCGAATCAGTATTATGTCCCCCGTTAATACTATTAGCCTATAAATCTTACGTGCTTGTACAAAGACGCTGTTAAAAAGTTCCGAACGCCGATCGAAAAAGGCAGCAGCATCTGAGTTGATATTAGTGTTTGCAAATATTATGTGGAAATGCAAAAATTCATATACTAGCAAAGTTACGGACACAGGCTAACGTTATTGTCACATTTACTATGGTATACAATACGCGACAGATACCCATCATAGCAAACTGCGATCCAATGACGTCATCGGTAAACACAAGTTGTTCCCCTTAGATTTTTCGCACCGTAAAATGTGCACCCGAATTTTACTGAATTAATTCAACCAATTCTCGCGTTAATTGTATCATTTGATCATAAAACGATTTTCTTTATATTCAGAATAACATATTTAGTAAATTTAGTACACAATTTACAAAAGTTAGTATTCATTTGTCACTTTATCTTTAAATAATCGATCAATGCAACATAGAAATAAATGAAGCTTACATCTTGGAATTCACAACCGCAGCTATACATTCGTTTATTAACCTTGCAGCTTGATAATCTGGATTGTTGTTCCCTGTTGTCTGTATAATAAATACAATGTATTTGTTAAAATAATAACGAATAAATCAAATTTATTTAATTAAATTCTGTGAAACATTTACCTTTTAAAGAAATATTACCTTATCATTTATAAAATATGTACTGTTCATACGGTCACACTATTTATTTTAAAAGTGGATTTAGTTTGCATTTTCATTTCGGGAAATGTCAAATATGGCAATATTCAAAGTGATATTTTAGTTGTGTATACATTTTAATTATAAAGTTTAGATAAAGTCGAAGTCTAAAAGATATTTAGAAATGTTAAAAATATGTAGATGCTCAACGTTAACTGCATTTTTTTCCTTTAGTAAGAGAGATTCTGGTAATTTTCTTTTTTATCGATGATAATGCTTAATTTACGAAATTCAATGTAGAAGGATCTTGTGGACAAATAATGACCTACATCGTGTTTGATTACATGTATTAGCTAAAAACATACCATATCTTCGACTGTCATTACTTGAGCCAAATGTTTCTTAAAACTGTCAACCGGGTCAACTCGTTCAAGCCCTCCAAAATTCCTTTTAACTGCATGAACTATTTGGTTCCATTCCGGCTTTTTTGATGTTTCTTTCACGAAACAGTAAACCATTTTTACCAAGCTTAATAAAACAGAAATGGTATATGTTAAATGTATTACAAGACTTTCATATAGTTCAACCGCTTACCTTTTACTCGTTTGAATAAGAAAGCTAAACGAGTAAAAAGAACCGTTAGATTTAATGGTTAAATTTGTTCGATTTCCTTCAGTTTTGTAGAGAGTTATAAGAACTTTACCATTCAATTTCGAGTAATAAGCGCAGATACATAAATTGTTAGCAATCACTTTTAAACTTCATTACAAACTTCTTCCCAAGTTTTTTTACAACAAGAGTTTTCACTGAACTTGGAATATAATTTTATGTATAATTTGCGAAAGGTACAAATGGTCCTAAGATAAAAATAAGAGTTCCCACTGAAACTATCTACCGGTAAAAATAATAATTCGTATCTTAATTATCCATTTATTTTTATATTACGATAGAATTTTTTCATGTTTCCAATAACATTTAATGTTGTATACATTAAAAAAATACTTTAAATCATAAAACAATTTTAATAAATTAAAAAATATAATGATAAAATTCTGTTGTCCAAGTACTATCCTCTGATTTTTACACATCGCATCTTGTGTGCATTTTGTTAACCGTTGAGTTGCACTTATTTCTGCAGTTTTTGTCAAATTTAAGAATACTTCATGTGTTTTTGAAAAATGCATCATCTTAACTGCCAGAATCAGTTTGGCATTTTCTTGTCAGGGTAGAATCGGGGACATCATTTCGTCCTCGAAGCATAGTTACTAAAATAAAATGTTTAAATGGGGGAAAAAAACAGGCGATCACACCTCTTTTCTGTTTCATTATTCCGAAGGAAATGCTTTCAGTATCTACGATTTCTTTTAAAACACATATTGAAATTGAAATTGAATTGTTTATCTAAAACAAGAAACTAATTATTTAAATATTCATCGGAATCATATGAACAATTATTTTAAAAAAAATACCTGTAAAAGTCCCTCAGTCCGAAAAATTCCCTTTTCTCTTTCTCTTTGGCTTTCTCAAAGAGTTCCAGATAAGATTCAGCTAATGGCTCTATCAAATGCTCCATGGAACATCCACTTTTATTATATTGAACAATTCCGCTATTGAAAATTTGAAAAGAAAATTAATATATTTTATTACAATTAAACTATTCTAAGAATTTAAATCGCCTCATAATAAATGATTACATTCTCGGGAAATCAACAGTTGCACTATTTCGGTGAAGCAATAACCGAAACAGCTTGAATATACACTCACCCAAAGTTCTAATTAGTCACTTTTTGTCCGTATTTTTTATTTAGAAAGGCGTTGAATTCACTCTTTATTCATGATCATATTCCAACAACAGTCTTTAACATAAGCTTTAACATTGTAATAATTGACTTTGGAACAGTTTGGCGGGAGTTATCCTCAATTTTGCTAAAATGCATTTCTTGGATAAAAAGGTCAAGCAAACAGAAATTTGCTCTTAATTTCTTGTTTTATTTTAATAGGACCCCTCTGTAGTAGGAAAAACATAAAACTTTATTAGTCATCAGCAAATTTGTTAAAAAAAATCCCCTTCAAAATATCCATTTTTAAAATTACCTCCCTTTCAATTAAAGACTGTTCTAATGTTGACGCTGCGATGTAAGTACATGGTATTTGATTCAATTAAGAAATCAATCAATACAGATTAAAACGACATTAGATAATTGATTTCAAGACAAAACTGTTCTTTCCACAACCTCTCTTGAAGTAGGGAAGAAACGAAACTAGCATACATTGAAAACATACACAATTGATGACCAATTAGAACTTTGGTTGAGTGTATGCATCTCCTTAGCAGATTATATCAGCCATGTCACTAGACTTCCTCAAGATCCACCCCGAACATTGGTGTGTATATGGCGATGAATATAGAAGCTTCAATGCGGTATTTTCCGATTTATACTACTCCATGTTCAAGGACTTACTCCGCAGAAAGGTTTTACTCTTAACGAGAAAACAATGTGTTATTAAATTTAAAAGTATTTTTCTTAAAGAATTTTGTTTTTGTCATTCGTTTGTCGTGTCTTATTTGTAATTATTCATTTTAATATTAAAAGCAAGCTTCCTCTCTGCTATTCGGTTGTGTGGGTTGGCTGTGTGTTTTGACTGCTGCTATTCCTGATATGCATTTTTAGCATTCGTTTTCAGATTCAATAGTGCTCTTTTTAAGCGGCCTAAGTTAAAGTGTTCTTTCAATAAATTAACTTCAATGATAATGTATTTTACATAATATGTCAATTATGAGAGAGGAACATGCATAAAAAATTACCGAGCTGTAGTTATCAATTCTTTAAGGTCTGGAACGTCCCTCGTAACGACAATTCCTCTGTTCATCTTCGCTGGATCCAAGGCCCAATTGGAAATGCCAATAAATGCGACCTCAAATACGACAAGAACTACAGTAAATATTCAATCTGCGTACATTTTATTAACAAATCACATGAATAATTAAAAAATCAAATTGCAAACTATGCATTCAGACAAGTTAAGAGTTTCTTCTGATCATGTAATAAATTCGTTTAAATTCGAATAAAGTAAAGAAAAAAATGTATCTATGTGTAAGATAGATTTTAACACAGATTGTGTGCACAATTGTACATGTATGCACCACTGTTCAAACTACACGATCATAGAATAAATTTTAATTTCTCCGTAGCGTTTGAAATTCGGCAAAAACCGCGAAACAGTTTCAGTCAAATAAAGCAATTGCATTGTTTCAGAATTTCAGAGAATTGTTTAAAATCTACTAAATATATTTTAATAAGGAGACACAAATTTGCAATTATAGCGGAGAATTTGCACGCTATCGACTATTTAATGACTGTTGTGTTGACCTTGACCACGATTTAACGTCAGTGGTTTCTAAAACCATGTAGATAATTTAATGGTATTTCATTAAACAAGAAGTGAAAATGATTATAGCTTAAGTTTGAAAAGTTTACTCATTGTCAATTATCGGTGTAGTTTGAACATGGGTGCATTAAGTTGTGCATACTTTTATCTGACTGAACATTTATCTTTCACATGGTTCTATTTTTTCTTACATTTATTTAGATTAAAACGAAATTTATTGTTGATTATTCATTTGCCTTTTTAAAATTAACAATAAAAAAATCTTTGGAATTAGGGGAAGTCGGTTGGAACTCTATTTAAAATTATCACTCTTTACTTTTGAATTTTCGAACGCCTGTTCTGTTTCAAGAAATTTCGAAATAAAGAGTATTTGTTTATAACTGATATAATGCAGATTAAAATGAAAACGAAATTTACATGATAAATCCTATCCGTAAGAACCAAATAATTGTTCTATTATACTGCAAAGTCTTTTCCAGCTACATGTATTTAAATTAAAAATAACACGCATAATTATTTCGCTAATTAAATCATAGCGGATTATTTCTCTGCTGAGAACATCAATATTACCTGAATGACGTAATAAATTTTACCTGCATGGCGTTATTACTGCGGATTTTGAATGAACTATTAATTAATTATTTCTTTTGAAAACATGGAATATATGATCGTTTTCGACTTTTCTATATCAATTTCAGTAATCCCTTAGAATTCAACATATTAAATTAGCTAAAGAAGATCTATTTACAATACACACTTTGACGAAATACAAAACAAAATGGCGCACGACAAATAAGTGGAAGGCAAAAGGGGGAAATTTGGGCACGTGCATTTCATACATACGGCTGATTCATAAGTATGGATATACATTAACTGTTACGCTAAATATCCGATCAAAGTTTATAAATTGTCTTTGCATTATATTATTTTGTTTCTCGATACAGTTAGCTGCTGAAAACATGTTTCCAATAAAATGAGATTGGGTTTATTATACCTGGAGAACACAAAGAGGGCTAAGCGACGAATTTGTGACAAACCATAATGAATTGACAGTGCTCTAGATATAAGCACTGTTTTTGAGAAACATAATGACAGAACAGTAAAAGCGTTGCTTGAAACAAAATATAATTTGTTACTTCATTAAATGCATAAATAACTTTGTCCCTTTTTTCTAAATATTTATTTGTATAAAATCAGTATACTTTTAGACAGAAAATGTTTACGCAAAAATATTTACTGCATGTTTAAATGAATTAAGAAGAAAATTATACACTTAAACAGTTTAATGCATCATTAAGTGTATTTTACTTTTTGTACGATTTCTACAAGAAAAGAAATAAAAAACAACCATTTCCGTTATTCTGGAAACAAGTAATATTTAAACCCGTCATGCAAAGTCCAACATTAAATTAAAGAAAACCTATATACACAGGGGCTGAAGTTATAGCACCGCTGACTTTACCTTCATGTAATCCTTTGGGTCTTCATCGTCTACACATCCATCTTCTAAAAGTGGGTGAAGTGTCTATAAAATAACATTAAAACGTGGTTTGAATAATTCAAATAATTATTTTCTTAAATACAACATTGTTTAAACACACACACGTGTGCGCGCACACAGTCACACTAACGAACATGCACACATTGCAAGATTGAAAGAGACAGACAGACAGACAGACAGACAGACAGATAGAGAAATTGACAGGCAGACAGACAGACAGACTGACAGACAGACAGACCGACAGACAGTCAGAAACAGACAAAAGGACTGAAAAACAGACAGACAGACATACAAACACACAGAAATGACAACGATGTCATGCGAATTTGTAACCCATTGCGCTATCGTTTATGTTATTCGTTTGTGGCGTCTATTTTGAAATAAATCATTGCATGACAATTCTCACTCCTCTCTCTACTTGGTCCACGATTAATATAGATCAGCACATTTCCAAAAATACTTTTCACTTTAAAATTGTTTGTTGCATGAAAACAATAGAAATATATTAAACGTCTGGCAACTGGTAAACGATCTTAGTTCTAATAAATATTATTAAGACATATTTACCTTTAAAGGCAGTTTCGGGCTATCCTCTGCCAGTCCTACTTCATCTAAAACAACTACCGACACAAATGTTTCCATGTTATCTTTTTGAAAACCAGCAGCTTCTCTAAATACGCCAACAATTCCTTCTGGTGTTGCTAAGGGGCTGCACTGATAAGATGTCATTTTTACCTGAAGAACAACATTTTCAATGTAAATAATAAGAATAAGTTCATTCACTGAACATTTGTCGCTTGTATGTGGGCATATGCTTTATAATACACTGTAAAAATGTAGTTGGGTTGCATTGTACTTATACAATTATAGTTTACTTTTATACAAAACTAAGCTTTCAAAAAGAAAACATTAAATTATCTTTCGGGTGTTAAATTTATTTAATGAAAAAGTGAAATTACTTAGAAAGTTGTTTTGCAGATGCTGATAACTCCCAAACGTGAAATAAGAATCTTTCATTTGGAAAATTGTTTTATTTTGAAATCATTTAAAGGGAAATAATTAATAAAACGTTTCAAAAGTACATATAGTATCATTCTTTGTTTTCAACTCTCTGTGTGCACTCTATTTTGAATAGTATGACTAATATAAATTATAAACGACATTAAATTTTGGATCAATACTAAAGGGACATAACTTAAAATTGTGTAAGTCGGAATTTATTTATCTTGATGACTTATAAAACTTCATTATAATTATGTCCTTTTCTCACGATATTTCTTATGTTGAATGTTTAATTTGCAAAATGCAATATGGTTGCCGATTTGCAAATAAATATTAATAATTGTTTGTTGTTTATACTGGTGCTATTGTTGTTCATGATACATTCCAAATAGAAGGTCTGCAGGACAAGTATTTTTCTTGTTTTATTGAACATTGGTTTTCAGGTAAAAGCGATTTAAAATGGACAGAAAGAAGGCAAACAAAAGCATTAAGTTTCAGTTGAAGATCATCCAAATGGTGCATAACTAAAACACTAAATCGGGAGTTATCATTTTTATTGTCTGAAATAAAGCTTTGATAGATGATATTTTACGAGCATTAAAATAAAAGAATGAGAATTGTGCAAGTTATAAGCATAAGTAAACTCGCACAATCTGAATTATTACCGAGCCGCACAATTTGAATACATACCTTACTGTTATTTATCAGGTGATAACCAAAAAGTGTTTAATATGTCAAGAAGGATAATAACAGTTGTTTAAAGAGATAATAAATAGTTTATAGTTACTTTAATTTCAATTAAGTGAGTTTTGCTAAACTTTTAACAACATCGTGTTGTGTGAACAATTAAATAATAAAATTTACTGTGAACCCCAGAAACTACATTTTGAAAGACACAGGTAAATTACATTTTCAAACAATAAACACGTATTCAATCAGAAACTTAAATAATTAATAAAATCTAAGAACTTAAAACCTTTTTCATTCTCTTAAAGAGGATATTCTTCGCAGTATTTCCCCGCATGGAATTAATAACTACAGTCTTTGCCAGTGATTTTGAGCTGCCAGGTTTTCCAATTATGAAAAGTGGAATTCTGAGCTCTATGCAAACTACCATCATGAAAACGTTTTCCTTCAACGCAAGGTTGCGAGAAATGTTCTCCTCCTCGAGTACAACGTTGTCCAAAAAAACATCCTGACATCTGCAAAAAATAGTTTGAAACTTCACTAGTAATTACATAAATAATGTAACATAGGTTTAAATATTCCAATAAGGATCATTACAGTTGTTTAAATAGATGAAACTTTGAAGACCTTAGAACACGACAAATATGAAAATGTAACAGGCTTAAAGAAATAATACATAGTTCGATTACAATTATTTCAATTAAGTGAGTTTCGCTGAACCTTTAACAACTTCGTGCTGTGTGAACAATTTAATAATAGGATATACTGTGGATATACTGTGAACCCCAGAAACTATATTTAATTTATAATACTTCGGTCGATCGAACTGTCTGGATATCTTTCTAACCGTCCGCCTGTCCGTCCGTCTGTATGTCTATCTGTCAGCAAAACGAAATAAAATGGTACAAAATAAAGCGTAAAGTGCGCATCGTAAGAATTAAAACGAAGTGCGTTTAAATTGGAACTAGAACATAAAAGCAGTGGTTAGAAGTGAGTGGGTGATTGTAAGCAGACAATCTAAGATTTGTCACCATTGTCATTTTCATGCATTTAGTATTGAACAGTTGATCGCTTAACTTAGTTGTTGTTATCAGGACAGTGGCCGTGTATGACACGCGTTTATGAACGTTTAAATTAATATCTTCATAAGAAGCGAAGAACCTTAGTTTCTTTTATTTCTACTATCATGTTTATGCTGATTTAACTCCTGCCGTTTGATCTGATCTATATATTGTTATCAAGTGTCAACCTCTTTTGTTTGACAATGCAATTAGCGATAGAGTTTAATGTTTTCTGTGCTTTTTTCAAGCAACATTGCCGTGTACATGAGTGAGTTTTAGTTAATGAACCTAAGGAGCATGTACATGTACTTGTTCTTATGAAAACCTTTTTGGTCAAGTGTGAAGTTGGTCGTCTCGTTCATTCAACCATTACTGTTATGAACTACCATCTTTCAAGGCTGTTGAGAACTAATTAGCCAGGGCTTGGCGGCGTGGACAGTAAGATGCATTTCCATTACAATAGGCTTTATGTACTAAAGTATTTGTCGTGTTCGGTGGCTTTCATTTCTTTTCCATCTAGATATCCAATGGTAAGTTTGCTTTGCCACTGACTGTTCCAAGGAAGTAACCATTCAGATTTCATTTAAGTTTAATTATTTGTGATGTTTTTAAAGAACATATCGATATGATTAACTTAACGTTGGCTTTTCTTTGTATAAAATGTTCCTTCCAACTGGCATCATATATAAATAGGGACAATACTCGCACGAATAAAACCAAAGCGATTTAATGTTGTTCATATGTAATCTGAGCTGTTTAGTGGTGAACATTATTTGCCAAATTCTTAGAAGGAACGCTAAATAAAACCAGTAAAGACGTCTAACAAAATCATCAGATTTTGTAAGTTCCAAGTGTCTTTGCGTTGCGTAGTATTGCCGCGTATGCTATTGCAGTACAGAGGTACGGTAGTGATATTCACAGATGATTAGAGTTCCAGGAAATCATCGAAGCTATATCTTAATCCAATTAAACAACAATGTTGTTAATAAATAATATCAAAAGTAAACATAAGACTTTAGCTAGGAAACAATCAAAGGTCGAGGGTACACACTTTGAGTTTGTCAGGAGATTAGTTGATATTGATGTCAAATCGGACCAAATGCAATATGAAAATGAAGTTGCCAATGATGTTATAGCGCACCTGAACAAAAATTCGAGATACACTGCTAGAACCATGATGACCTTGAAAATATTGTTGCTAAGCTAGAGTCAGAAAACCATAAATATATAAAATGCGAGTTTTGTTCCCGGATGAAACTTCAGATACTATTATATTATCGGCTGACAAGAATGTTTGTAAACTAATGATGAAACTAGGATTATTTGGAGAGCGAGCAGATAAAACCCCAGAATGATACTAATAACGTTTAGAGACCCAGATTACCAATTTAGATTCTTCACGGATGTGCCGGCTGATCTGGACTAATAAAGCCCGTAATTTGAAGTGAAGGGTTAAACCAATTTTCCAAAACGGTTTTTTTTTTGTTAACAAAAACTCTGATAATATAGATTAAGAAACATAATTTACTAAAATACTATTTGCCCTGATTCCGATTGAAACGAAAGGTCATACAACACATATTTTACAATCATTTGTACTGAAATTGACATTAATTTTCGTGTTGCCATGTTTGTGTTTGGCCGGAGACCTATATCACGAAACAATATTAAATTAAGCTATTTATGTAAAACGATTATTCCGGCGGGGACTTTGTTGTCTATGATAAAAGCAATGATTAAAACAGTTAAAATCATTGCTGTCATCAGTATCGTTCTTTGAAGGTCATTGATTACGATACAATATGTAATATGTTTATAATACTCCTAAAATTCTTGTTGATTAAATATTTCGGCCATTTTTAAGATGGGTGGTTTGAAGAATCCAGCCAATTTAGATTAGCATATTGTTCACTCATTCCAAGAATATACTTCCTGCTTTTTAGATTTTGGCATTCTCTGTGATATGCCGGATTTATATTCTCAGATCCCCTGCCAAACTCAATTTTGTTAAATAGTTATTGTTTTCTTGTTTTGGGCGATACCATTCTTTCTTTTGGGGGACTATACACCTCGAAACGGTTTTAATCTGAAAATACTAAATTGTAGGTTCCATGTTTACCACCATAAGAACAACATCTTTTGTTATGGATCGAAGTGGTACTGATTAATTAAATAACGAGTTACGGGGCTGGGCAGCATAAGCAATTTCCATTGCTGTCCATGAACAGGCTCAATCAAACCGAGTCTGCAATATTTTCATATTTGGACGGGTTCAGTGGCTTTAAGAGTTCCCCTTTCATCTATATTAAAACACTACAACACGAGTTTAAGTATCTGTTAAATGAGATATAGTTTTACTTATTTAGAAGACGATTTTCCCGCTTTTGCCTTCAGAAAAAAGGTGGTTGTCTAAATCATGAATTCAAAGACAAAGAAAAGTGATTGAGCATGTGTCTAAATGATGAATTCGGTGGCAATGTTCATAGGGTCAAATCCACGAACCATTAGAAAAAATTACATTGTACACTGAGCTGAAAATTAATGGAACAGACAGGTTTCGTCGTAAAGTAAAATCGGTCTGAGACCTATATATTGTGAAGCCGGTTTCGCTAAAGTTTTAGACAAACCTAGTAACATCTTTACGGAATGTACGACTTTTGGATCTGTTTGATTAGTTGTATAGTAAATTTCATATGGATGTAAAGTAAGAATCCAATCGTTGGCAAGTAAACAGAAGGTACATCTGGATGCCAACATTTAACAAAAGGTTCAATACTAACTGTAGGCCATTATAACCGCGTGATCTTAAAACGTGTTGCTTCTGTTAGACTTTCATAATTCAAGAAATAGCGAAACATGCCCTGGAGCAGGGCTTTTTGATGCAATCGTTCTTTACTCTCGATTGGTACGGTAAACAACGACTAATTCTTCTTAAAGTTTGCTTTGTTTTTAGATTTCTAGATTGTTTTTAGATTGGTACTTGTTTATGTTTTTACAATATTCAGCTCTTTCCAAACGCAAAAACAATATGGTAATTTATTATTGGCAATCTATCCAAATTTATGTGAATACAATCAAAGACATGTTTTAAAAAATATGGTCATGTTAAAAACCACATCCAAATTGAAAATTAATAAAGTAGGTTTAGACAAATTACTTCAAATAATTGTTCTTTGTTCAGTATTATAATAATTCAAGAGGAAAATACACAGCTTTAAATTTCTCGAAGAGGGCAATAAGAATTGCATGGAACAAACTACATTCATACATATTGGCCTTGTTTTAGTTTCTGATAAATCTACATTGTCTTCAAGTTTCATGAATTCATGTAAGTGGTCTTGTTTAACATTAAAGGTCCTCGCCGATTTTAAAATGTCGTTTGAATGTTACAAAATGAAACAAAACAAACATTATATGCTAACAAGTTTTGGAAAACAAAACAAACCATATAAAACATAAGTTTATACGAAACACTTCTTTACAAACCTGTCGATTTCTCTGAATATTTGTTCGCTTCCTCCGGTAAGTCCACATGGGGAACGGAAAAATTGTGCAATGTGTTCACGGTAGAGTCGACGTTTTTTCAAGCATGCATGATAACATATTCCAAGTGCCAAAATCAACGATCGTGTTAGATCATCAATCGTTTGCTTACGAGAATAAATAACCTTAAAATAAAAAAAATCAAATTGGGTGAATTAACATTGAGTATCGATGTTAAAATGATATTTACTTAACGAAATTAGACATGTTAGAAACGCAACTTCTTCAAACAAGAAATACATTTCACGTTTACAGAAGTTGCGTTTCTAATTTCTTCAAATGCATGTAATACTGTAAAAGAAATTAGAAACGCAACTTCTTTGATCACGAAACATATTTTGTGTTTAAAGAAGTTGCGTTTCTAATTTCCTTAAGTATATTTCCATTTGACTTTAAAACCATAATCTTAACAGAATAATGATTCAAAATGGTGGAAGTACACTTGAAACTTAGCCTAATGTATTCAGCGCAGGTAATGTGACCGTGTTGGTTATATTCTTGGTGTTATCTTATATCGTTTAGAAATTGATAAAAAAAAGGTATAGAATGTAATAGACTACATCACATTCAAATGATAAGTTTGACAAAGCATTGATGCGCAAAGTCAAATATAAAGATTCGAGTGTTCAGACGTTAGTGACATGAGTATAGAAATAACTTTGTGACAAGTGGGTAACATGATATGATTGGGAAAAAAGCAACCTAGAAAAGGCGTGGTGCATAGGACTGGATTGTTAGGTATACATTAGGCTAACGTTCTTAAATGGGAAAGGCTTCATTGAAAACAATAATAACATAATTTGAAAACAGAATAACAAATTATGTGCTGGAAAAAGATGCTTTTTTACAATGGCGATGTCACGTTGAACACTGTTCTTTAAAAACATGTGCTTAAAACATCGCGAGTTTGCTGGAATTTATTTATTATAAACATTATTGTATTCTGTTTGAAATTTACTTTATTTTTCTTGCATACCGGATACGTATTTCCGTGTGATTTACCGGGGAAAGAAAATCTTATCTTTTATCTAGGGAAAAGATAACGTTCGCGTGCTTCATGAGTGACGTAACGTCTTCAAGCATCTGACGTTATGTATTCAAGTTAGTGACGTCGTTTACAAAAGTATGGTTTGCGTTAACGTCAATTTTTCAGCGTAAGGAAACAAAATTAAGTTTTTATACATATACACAAATTCTATGAGCAGTAAAGGTATAAAGTATGCAAGAAAAAGTATCTTACATGAGCATTCGGTAAAGATAGAAAAATCTGTCACCTCGGGTGAACTGTTTTGGCGGGAACTCGGCAGAGCCTCGTTCACGCAAAACAGTTCCCCCTCGGTGACAGATTTTTCCATCTTCACCTCACACTCATGCAAGATACATATAATCCCCATTTTAAATTCTATATAATTTCTAAATTATTTCATATATCATACCTGTCCCGGTGTTCCGTCATGAACCTTTACCGTTGGTATCACATCTTCGGACTTGTCATTTATCTTTTCGTTCATTAAATCGAATAATGTCGATGATCTTCCGTTTTGCCAAAACCAGCTCATTACAACCAAAACACGATTAACGTCTCGTAATGAAACAAAACTGCCCTCCTCCTAACAATTAAGAAATCTTTTTATTAATGCTATACTGGGACATATCTTGGACAAAGCATTTCTTACTATTCTAAATACATAACGGATGTCTAACATCTAACTCATAAAATCCGTCTCATTAAATCTACTGACGAAACATTAGTTTCGCGATGATCTTGTCATTATAATGTTCAGGACGGAACTACTGTGCATGACATTTAATTAATTTGTACACAGAATGACCATTGTATGAACATATTTAGTATTCATATATTCTTTTCGTTAAAAGTTTCTGTCATTAAATAAATGATCAATAAGACTATATATTTGTTTTACATAACAAGCGTGCTGAGCACAAAGCAACGTTATTAGTCTTTGAAATGTAAATTTACAGAGAGAATTATAAACATCCCTTACAACTTTAAGTTAAGAATTAAAAAATGCAAGCAACACGCTGACTCTCAATGATGAGCATCTGTGGAAAGTTATTTTACAATCCAGCTTTCAATGAAAAGCATATGGTCCGAACAAGCTTAATTGTGTCGGAATTTGACGTTTGAATCATAACTGCGACATTGACCTTTAAGAAAGAAACCTGGGGTTAGCAAATAACAAGGAAAACGCCAAATAACATCAATTGGACTGTTGGACTGGAAAAGATCTGATATGACCTCTGGCCTTAGCTGTGACTTTGACATTTGAGACAGAAACTTGCACACGACACTGTCTCGCTAAGGTTAACAATCATGCCAGATATAAACATTCAAGAATTCTCAATGGACAAGATGGCTGTAACAGATATTGTTACGAAAAGATCTGACTGACCACAGCTGTGACCTTAACCTTTTAAATAGGAACCTGGGTGCCGTTTCATGAAGATGTCTTAAGATAAGACAGAAAAATGTCGTACGTAGCTCGCTAAGACAATATTTAAGACAATCGTAAAGTGTTTCAGGAAACGTGTCGTAACTTAAAGATCGCAGCTAAGATAAGACAGCATCGTAAGACAAACAAAAAACTAGACACAGTCTAAATAATCCATATCCGGTGACGTCATTTTCGCGCAACTGTCAAACAGACGACAATTGATATGGCCGAGCGACGAAGAACAACCAATTGGTCGGAGACAGAAATACGCACGTTGGTCGAAAGGACAGTCAACTACTATGATTTTCTTTTTGGAAAGTTTTCTTCAGAAATTTCCCAAGAAGGAAAAGATGCTAAATGGAAGGAAATTGCAGACGCGTGAGTATTATACGTAATGCGGTACGGGATATAAATGCGAGAGTTTTTACTAAGCTAAAAACTGTCTACGACCTTCTTGTGGGGGACAATTCGATCGTAGATATCATTGTCTTTGTGATTAATTACTTCCGGCTTGACCAATGATTTATTTCTTTTAATTAAGCTGCCAGTTTATTATGTTTAAACTTATGACGATGTCCTGAGTGAATGCCCGAGTAAAAGCCATTTCCAATGTCGTAGATTTTGTTGTTGTTGAAGTAGATTCTCTATAATTTTGAAATACAAATTGGATTAAACAATATTTATTCAAATAAATGCACATGTAATAACGTTACACTATAAATAAATGTCATTATATGGATTAAAGAACAAGCGAAAACGCTTATATAAACTCTTCTCCATTACAACAAACTAAGAAAGTATGTGGAAAACACTGATAAATGGACGCTGTAGGATACAATTGAACAACTTTGAAGACCTAGAGAGACAGTAACATTAACTGTTATTTTTGTAAAATCCTTTTAGAACTGCAAATAAAGAGCTTAGTTTTCTGTTCAAGCAGGTTTGATATAATTGGTTTTGTATGTTTTTTCATCAAGTGTAAAGTGTTATTATTTGAAATACCAAAGACACACTCATAAATGTGGTTGAATTTTATTATGTAACTTTAAACTGAAGATCAATAATTACTGCATACAATGTAAGCATACTTATATATACTGGAAAAATGGACAATAATGGCTGTGCCATGTTAATGGATAATAAAGAACAAAAGAAGTAAATGTCGGTAAAGGTTTTAACTAAGTTGATTGAACAGTTTGTTACATCTATTTTTGTAAATTATAATTGTTACATATGAATGATCTTCTTTTTGTATCTTTAGGGTTTGTGCTGTCGGTTTTGTGTGTCGACCTGTAGAAAAGGTTAACAAGAAATGGCGAGAATTAAAGGTAATTATCTAAGAAGCAGTTCAGATATATTTTTATCACAGTTCTAAAATAGACAATGCAATGATTTGGATTTAAGACAACATACTAGATATAACTTATTTTTAGAAAACTGCAGATTGCACCAACAATATTTTGTCTAGTGAAAATGTATCAACCAAATAATTTTGAACTGTGGGTTTAAGGTATGTATAAAAGCAATTATTAGCATTTTGGTTCATGAAAAGGAAGCTGCAGGTACTCTGTATTGTCTAGATTAGTCACAGGTACTCTGTATTGTCTAGAGTAGCTACAGGTACTTTGTATTGTCACCAGAAGCTGTATGTACTTTGTACTGTCAGTGTATTGGATATATTTCTGTCTGACCATTTATATAATGTAATGTTTGATGTACCCAGGTTGTAAGAATAGAATAAATATTTTAGTCGAAATTGTTTAAGTATGTATTATGAAAATGATTTTCCCATGTTGGGGATAATAATTATATATCTATCAAGAAACTCAGTTTTTGTATTTGATGGAAATTCAGAACTTGTATATTATTTATGAGGTCATTGTTATGTTTTTACTGGTGTTATTTTGGAGTTGCTCACACAAAACAAGCATTTTATTAAAATTATTTTTCAGAGTTCAACCAAAGCGAAAGAACGGAAGATTAGGGATGCAAAGAAGAGGACAGGCGGTGGGCCTCCTCCTGCAAGCCTGAAAGACTGGGAAGAGAAGGTAAACATTCAATAATATTTGCAAAAAAATGTTTGTTTGCTATCTATTTGCTATTTTAGGACATTTTTAATCATTTATAATGCTACAATGAAAATTAAAGGCGTGAAATATTGCAGTTGTTTAACTAATTGCAGCGACATGTGCTAGTCATGAGTATTTTAGTAGCCCTAAAATGGTCATTTTGGTATTATTGTCATGCAGCAAACCTATTCATTGGTTTTAGGAGATGTGTAAGTGACAAGGTATTAACTCAGTCATAAGTCATACGATTGCTCCACCTTGTAAGCTAGGGATCATGCAATTTCATTAAAATGATCATCAACTGAAAACATTCCATCTGACTTCCACAATTAGTGAGATTTTGAATCTTGGGTTCCAGTCATGCTTAATTGTAACCAACAAGTTAAGTTAATATGTAAATCCAGATCAGATTGCAAGGAAAGGCTGATTTGTACACTGGTGGCCCCTGTGATAAAAGGTTTATCTGTTGAGTAAAGTTTTTACACTTGATGTTGTAGATGTCTATGAATAATAAGAAACTGTTTAGGTAATTATCTGCACATGAATACAGGCTTTTATAATCTTCATAGTACAGTAATTCAAATTATATTTATTAATAGATAGTTTCTGTTCTGCCGGATTGTGTGGTTGAAGGTGTGGAGTTTGGGATCGACTGCTTTGAAGGTTAATTTTTTTAACATTATAATAGAATTAGATTTAAAGAGATCACTTTCACTTAAAAACATAGAGATAACTGACAGATGTTAGTAATAACTGTACTGGAAATTCTGCAAATGTGTTGTTAATTTAAAACTAGGAAAAACACACCAAATTTATCATTAATGGAGAATATTCTCCCTCACCAGTCAAAACTTATTTAAGCCTACACTGCAATCTAAAATAATTGGATCATAAATTATTGTAAGAAACTAAAAATTAGAATTTCTTTTAACTGAAATAAAGAAGTAAACATGATGAAATTATAATTCTTTCGTAATTTTATTTACAGAGTCTGAAGTCAGTGTTGGTGACATGGCACTTGCAAGAACTGGTAAATATTCTTAATTGCTAGTTAAAATTGCTTTTAAATAATAGTTTTTTTTCCAATAGTAAAATATGCAATTGTACACCATAATAACTCGATATAAATTATATTTTCCATTGTGCCAAAGCTGATGTTTTTTTTTATTTCAGAGTTATGACCCTTTGATATTAAATTCAATCTATTAACACATAATTAACATTTAAACTTAACAAAATTCTAACATGATGTTTTTTTGAAAAATGTTTCCCTTACACAATTGTGATCACGTTCATGAAATTTCCTTTTTCTAGTAATACACTGATTTAATTTTAGGCATTTAAAGTAAGTCTAGCAATGCATACTAACCTCAAACACATCTTGGAAACAGCTACTTTCATTCAGAATTTTGCACCATTTGTGTTTTTTTTAACTGCAGCTTACAAACATTTAATACTTGACATTTCTTGGCTGGAAGAGAGATCTCCCACCGGGACATACTTGTTGTAGACTTTAAAATAGTTGGTATTTCCTACATTCAGGATGTACCTGTTTATGAAAGATTTTATATTTTGGCTAGACTTTGTAAAGAAACTCACAACCTCTTTGTCTATAAATCACATGTTTTAAATTAACTATTAAGATGGTTCTGATGTCATTTTCAGATGATGAAATACTATGTCATCTATCTCTTGAAAACTATTTACAGTCAACAAATAGTAAGTTGTTTTTTAATTCAGAGTTGACGGTTTATGTTTCAATTTTTAACCATTCTAAAAAATGAACTCACTACAATAAAACAACAATCAGTTATTGAAGGAAAGTCAATTTTATAAAAAGTATTTAAGCAAGCACTGAAGCCTTCAAGAGAATAACATTTACTGTAAATAGTTAGATTTCAATGTATCAGATAATTCTTTGATGCTGCTTTATTAGCTTTAATAGTAGTCAGTATGCCTATTGAAACACCCTAAATTAGATAACATTTTGGATCTATTGAATATTGTAATGTGTTCAGTTAAATGATTGCCCTTTCTACTTTAGAATTCACATATTATACTGTGTTTATTTGCACATGTTTAACTTTCCAAAAATTAACGAGAAGGTAAATGGGCAAGTTTAAATCCCATTTAAAGTACACACACACAAATAATATGCCCTTGAAGAAACAGTTACACAAATTGAAGTCTGCTTAAAAATATTATTTGTGTTGTTTCTGCAAAAATATATGTCCCCACAAACTGAGTTATATCACAGTTGTTTTACTATATAGATATTGAACTTGTGTAATGCACATTTTCATACTTTATCAGCTCCAGCCACACTGGGAAGTGGTAAGACTCCAGCCACACTGGGAATTGGTAAGACTCCAGCCACACTGGGAAGTGGAAAGACTCCAGCAACACTGGGAAGTGGTAAGACTTCAGCCACACTGGGAAGTGATAAGACTCCAGCCACACTGGGAAGTGGTAAGACTCCACCCACACTGGGAAGTGGTAAGACTCCAGCCACACTGGGAAGTTTCAAGGAAAGCATCACAGTGCAAGAGAAGGGTAAATTGAGTGAACATGTATTATTCAGACTTAAAATTGATGCTGCTTATTCTATCCCCCATAGCTTTGAAGAATGTGGATTGGGGATATTATCACATTGATCATTATGGTAACCTGTAGTTGGTCTGTTGGTAAATTAACCATTGTACAATAATAAGATAATGTTTCATCATAATTTCTTTTAGTAAGTTATATATGTAGTTAAAGCAATTAGAAACACAGATTCTTTAAATACCAAATATAGTTCATGTTTATTTTAAAGTTGCATTTCTAAGTTCTCATTTCATTAAGTATTGGTAAAACCGTTTTGAAGTTCGTTATGAAGTGGAAAAAAAACAGTTTCAAGGTGTTAATTTTAAGTTACTTGCTGTTTTGATTGGTTGTCATGTGGAATTTAATTTTTTGTTTTCTGTCTAAATTTAACAGATAACTGATTATCAAAAACAATTGTTTAAACTGACCAATATAAGTTTTGATATAAACGCTACATTGGATTAAACTGTAATTGTTTTTTTTTAGAAAATTCGGCGTGTTCATCAACCAGCGCTTTGAGTATAACTCAGTCTGGAAGATCCACACAAAGATCAAATTCAAGAAAAAGTGAGTACATGTAAATGAACACTTTTAAAAGTAAATAGTTCTGTACCTATTAAAATTGCAAGTGAAGAAGTTATCTTTACAAATAAAACATTCTGAAGATTACGAATGCAGGCCATAATGATCATGCTAACAAGATCTGTAGTAAATATATAAAGACTTTGTAATGTAGGAGAGAAAGCTGTTTGAGGCTTGTGATTAAGTTTTCTGTTTCATGTATACAAATAAATTTTGTAAAATGTAATTAAACCTACTACATGTAACATATCATTTTAAATTAAGAATTGTGTAATTGTTATGACTTAATATTAAATATCAACTCTAAAAAGGTGAAATTGTTATACTGATGATTATGAACTTTAAGTTTTATACTTTTTCTTTAGAAGTCATTGTTCTTATTGAGAGGAAAAACTAGTTATTTGTCTGGAAATTTCTAATTGATCTTCATTTAATCAACAGACAGCAAAATATCAAGACTAAATTTCTACAGGAAATGTTTAAATGTATTTAGGCATCTATTCTATCAGTTATGCATTACTGGATGTAAAAATAAACAAATTTGTTCTAATTAACATGATCATGTGACTGTGATTTGCAATTGATGGACATCCAGAAGGGGTTATTGGAAGAATCTAAGAAAAGGAACATTCTATTGGAAAAGATCTTGAACACTCTACAAAACAACAACTTTGTTTTGATTGGTGGTGACCAACAACCCTCTTCTTAAGTGTTTTTTTTGAAAAGGTGGATTTTACTTAACATATTTTTCAGCTCAACTGAGCCAAATTTTTGAAATGAGCTCTTGTGATAAGTAGTGGACCAGCATGTCTGTCATACTCAACTTTTGGATTGCCCAGGTGCCCTGCCCTTGGAGTTTAAAAGTTTTTTTTGTTGTTTTTTTTTAAATTTTGTAACTAACCTTTGATTTTCTACAGTTATCAACCTGATTATGACAGGAACATCATACCATCTTATAATTCAATCGACTTTTAACATTTCATTCATTGGTTGCTCAGTGATAGATTTTAATAGGGGAGTGAAAATGTTGTTGTCAAATTTCCAATATTCATACTTGGTCTAAAGATATATTAGAATGCATTATCAGATTTCATTCCTCTTGTTGCTTGTTAATGATAAGTTGAACTCTACTGCTTTAGGTCTGTGTTATGATAACTTCTACAGTTTAAAAACAATTGACAAGATATTCTAAACAGATGTTCTGACAGTATACAGTTAAGATGTGTAATAATTCCAAAATGACATGTTGGGTGTATTATTTTATTTTTGTAAAGTTATATGACATGTTGGGTGTGTTACTTATACATTGTTATTTGTTGATACAAACTTGAAATATTCTTTTTTTATTAAATAATAAGAAATATTTATACTATAATGGCATTTTAAAATTATTTGTTGAAGGGGGCAAATCTAAATACACAATAGAATACATGCAAACATTTTAATACCAAGATCTTTGATTGTAACTGGTTACCCAGTTATTGTATATAACAACAAAGCTATGAAACATTTTGAATTGAACATTTTCAACTTTATAATATAATATTTAACTTTGAAATAAGTCAAACAAAAATGCTGATCTGGGTGAATTAAAACACAATTCGAAATAATAGTTAACATTTTACTTCGTATATACACATTTTGACAAATGTGCGACCAGTGTAGATCTAGATCAGCTAGCACATCAGTGCAAGTCTGACCAGGATTTACACTCTTCGCTTACATGTGAGAATAAACCTAATGAATGTAAAAACAAACAGTGCAGATTGTGATCATACAGCAAATATGTGCAAGCTGATCTGGATCTACACTGTTCGCCCATGAAAAATAGGTGTATCTATGAAGAAAAGGGTTTAATGATAGTTATTGTGCCACTGAATTGCTTGTTACTGAATTTGATGAAACTCTGAAAATAAATGAAACACAGATAATGCATTGTTTTTGATCCAGTACACAAGTCATGTCCTACTGAAATAGCTGGACAAGAGAAAGTCTCTTATTGTGTCCGCTGCCTGTATTTGGCTGTATCTGAGTGTCATCATCACTGTCATCTTCTGTTACCAGACTTGTCACTGGAATGTTCCTATCCTGGCACAAGTTGTGTAGACGTACACAGGCACTGACAACCTGCACACATTTGCCAGGCTGGAATGGCAAACAACCACCAGACTTGTGCAGACATCTGTCAAGCAAAGTAAAACATGAATTCCATTACTGGTACACCAGTATGCTGTTGAAACATGCAAAATGTTAAATACCAGTAATATTGTGTAGATTAGCATAAAAAAGCTGACCTAAATAAACCTCATGATGATAATAAATATGTTTAGGTAAAACAAAATGGCTTCCATTGGCATATGCCAGTTATCTTTGTTTGAGATGGATGAATAATGACCAAATACATGAGATCATGCCAAGGTAGAAGAAACACAGTGTGTACTGATTTTAATATTCTAACTTTGCTAGTTTTTAATATGTCATTTAGCTTGCAATTTGAGCCTTGGTTTATTGTATATATAGTGTATCAGTTGTTGAACTTTACAAAAAAAATGTAAAATGTACCATACCTAAACCTAGACTTAAGAACACCGAACGCTCTTTCAATAACGACCCGCCCCTTAGCATGTGCTTTATTGTACTTTTCTTGTGCAAGAGAAGTGGGCTGCAGTATTGGAGTCATAAGGTATCCCCTAAGAGGGTACCCGCTATCCCCCAAAAGATGCCCTGGGCATGTTCTCTCCAAATAATTCTGAAAAACAGAACAGAAATAATTTCACGACATGTCTTCAATATTTACTTGTATCTCACTGCACATAACATCTATCCTTGAAAATCGCCCTGGCTGGAATAAGAATAACCTGATATATAAATATTAACAAAGTACCTGCAGCTTCTTGTGACAATACAGAGTACCTGCAGCTTCTTGTGACAATACAGAGTACCTGCATCTTCTTGTGACAAACAAAGTACCTGCAGCTTCTTGTGACAATACAGAGTACCTGCAGCTTCTTGTGACAAACAAAGTACCTGCAGCTTCTTGTGACAATACAGAGTACCTGCAGCTTCTTGTGACAAACAAAGTACCTGCAGCTTCTTGTGACAATACAGAGTACCTGCAGCTTCTTGTGACAATACAGAGTACCTGCAGCTTCTTGTGACAATACAGAGTACCTGCAGCTTCTTGTGACAATACAGAGTACCTGCAGCTTGTCATGACAATACATGATTTTTTAGGAATGTTAGATTTGATTGAAATATAGATCTACCTTCAATCCACAACTGTCCAAGATGGCAGCATCATGAGTGGAACCTGGCCACTTTGCAACAACATCCAGGAACCTAAAAAAGTGAATTTCTTGAAATCACAAGAAGTTTTAACAGCATCTTTGATTTAGCCTCCATATTCCTGTAATGAGCAATCTTTGATACAGCAAACTCTCAACTGGCTTAATTCTTCATTTTAAGGCTCCAGATTTAATAACCACAACAATAAATTGAATTAATGGAATAACACCTAACCCTTTACTACATGGGGTATGGCTTTTATATCAGGTCATATCAAGATTCACCAGAAAATTTGGACAGTTTGATCTGAATAGACACTCTGCTTTTAAATTGGAAAGGTAACATCCGAACAAAAATAAGAAAACGATCTAGACTGTTAACCCAGTTTAATCCATTAAGTAGGGATTTCAGAGGACTTCACCAGCACAAGGCAATTAAGAGACATGGCCATTAAGGTTAGGAAATTGATGCCCATAATTTCAATTCAGATCTAAAGCACTGAAATATTTTTATTATGCAGTAACCAATACATACTTCATCCTGCTATCTACAACAGCTTGTATGTTAAGGGCATGGTACCCTTTCCTGCAGAGAAACACCTCTTCATGCTCTATAGGGGCTATAATTGGGATAAATGTCCCATCTATAGCCCCTATAACACCAGGTATACCACATGACTGGTAGAACCCTCTTTTGACTTCATCTTGAAGGTCTCTTTCTCTGGGAAATCTATAAAATGATGAAAATTAATGCATGATTAGAGATACTATAAGGAGTAGGCAAATTCCTTAATATGTTATAAAATACTCCATTGACTGCTTATAAACTGTTAAAAGTAAAATTTTAGTTTCACTCAAGCTAGAAATGTATATAAAATGCATAAATCACTGATGCTGTAGTCATGATGACAACAAAAGTTAACAACTTTTTTATTATTGTTAATCACTTACATGCTGAATTCATCATCAAATCTGCTGTTGACCTTTCAACAAAATGTGTCATTCACATTATGAAAGACATTTCTTTGGCAGAAAGAATGTACCAATAAGGAGCATCCAGTGACGGTTAATTATAATGGATATAAAACATATGCATCAGACTCTCACTGGAGAGTGACTTGGGAGCAGTGGTCTCCCAAAATTGACCAGACTTCTCCCTTCTTTAAAATTAAGCTATGGAAGAAGTCATTTTACATATAGGGAAATAATGCTGATAAAACTTCTTCCTGATTATCAGGTCGAGTGAGGGCCCTGTGCATGATACTGTTATACAATTCTGAAAACGCAACTTACCGTATATTGTCCAGCTTCGAATTAACCGCTGTCAAAAAGTCATTTAATATCCGACTCATGCTGGACTTTGAGATTCCATGTAAATCCCCTACCTCGGAATAAAAATCGCCTTTGGCTAAATATCTCAGACATGCCAACACTTGAAATAAAAATGTGTGCTATATTATGATTGAAAGTGTGGTTATGAAATAGTACTTCACCATTACTGGTCACTTATCTCAAGAAGTTATAAATCCTGGTAAAGTGGTATACTGCATAATAATGATAAAGTGATGCCAACATGCACTTTGTGCTTTCTAAATAAATATGACATGTAATATGCGTCTTCTTTATAGCTAATATTTAAGGACTGAACCGACATTTGATGGTTTTCATTTGGGTATGGAAAACAGATGGGTTTGTTAAAATTGATAGTGACAAATGAAATTCCATAGAGCAAGAGTAAAATTAATTTTTATTTCTCACTGGGGTAGATTTAGATTTAAATGCTTAATTTTAACTTAACAAACACTTGAAATGGTACCAAAAGTAGTTGGTTAGGATGTTAGGTAGTGATCTTGCATACCTTAACTTAGAACTTTTTTTATGTAGTTCCAATTTGGAACAATATGAGCTTACAGAAGTATATATACAAGTAAGCGAAAGTAGAGAAAGCAAAAATGATAAGCCACTATTTTGGAAACAGTCAAGTACCACCAAGTCCTGTCCGTAACACTCGAAAGAGTAGACAGTATTCAGAGATAGAGAAAGATAGATATTTCAATGAAACACCAATCTGTACATTTCTACAGACTATGTTATCTTACCAGTTTCGTGCCATACTAAACCGAATATCTCGTAAAAAAAAGTGAAAAATAATTGCTGGTACAATTACGAATAATGTTCTGATATTTCCTTGCTCAGTGTCCAAATTTCTTTCCGAGATTTCACACATCATCCATCCGTCACCCAGGTTCGTAGATTAACAAACCAACCATAAAATGACCCATGCACATAACATCTGATTATATATTCACATAATATTAAATGCATGTTTGGTAAATTATGGCTAATTATAATAAAATCATCTAGTTTCCTCAAAATTATCCCCATAATTTTGTTTTTGTTGTTGTTGTTTGTTTCAAGTTCAGCGCTGTCCAATAAGAAATAAGGGGAAAGAAATACACGGAAAGACAGACTGGGATATGTCTACAGGCAAGACTATATTAACAAAATGTTAGACCCAAATGATATATATCATACATACTTGGGTCATTGACCCTATTGGAAGTCCTCTCGCTGTCGACCTTGTCAAATCTGGTCGTAAGAGTTTCTCAAGGTACTCGATACCTCCTCTGTCCAGTCGATATCTGGACACAATATCACTGTCTCTCTCCGGCAGACTTAGCCGCTCCCTAAACAACCGAGGAATCGGGCGTTTTCTATGCGTTAGCTCGTAAATTCTTAGAAGTTCGGCCATTTTTAAGACACTGAGAATGAGTTAAGACAGCTAGTACCCTGTCTTAAAATTAAGACACGATTCTACGACATCTTAGCTAAGACAAGTTTTCATGAAACACCTAAATTGTCGTAAAACCGTCTTACGACAAAAGTTACGATAAGACAGCGTCGTAAGTGTTTAATGAAACGGCACCCTGGAGTTTGCGCAAGAATCCCTTAAGATATGTACTGGCAAAGTACGTAACGTTGGCCGATATGTAATTTGTCGGCCGCCAGATAAATCGCGTTTCCGTGACATGGATCCTTAAATTGCTATGGCAGTTGTCATTGCAATATCATTGAAAAATAATTAAAGTTTCAAAATCTCTTTAACGGCAGAGTGCAGCTCAATAAAACTTCGCAAGAAATCAATGTTATTTATGTATTTTTATTTTACATACGTTAAAGAAAGTTCGAACAGTAAAGAAAAAAATGTAAGACTTAAAATATCTCTAAAATTATTTTTTGTAACACGAAAACAAAGCATCACTTCGTTACATAGACTTAAAATATAAATGACATTTTACCTTCTATTTCATCGTATCTTACCATTTTATCCCGCATGAATTGCTGTGAAGCTGCTAGGATTTCACTAATAACATCCGCTGAACCATCTACCTTCGGTAGTTTTCCTGTACTTTCCTACAAAACCCAAGTAAAAAAGGGGTACATATTGTTGCATTAGCTTCCACAGTTGTCTAAGTGTTATTAATTTAATTAAAGTAGTGTTACTTACGCAATCGTGTACAGACATCGCGATTTCAGCTTTCATTTTTAACGCACCCAACAAAAAAACGCGGAATTGTTTGTTATTATGTATTCGTATCTTTCTTTTTCATATTAATATAGAAAATCTGTGTTTTCACTTTAAACTCTAATAAAAAATATGCTGATCTGACTGAGATTTAGTCTAATTGTCTTTATACCAAACTTTGTTTTATGATGCTAGAATTTTTAATCAAATATCATGTTTAGATAACGAAAACTTTAAGGCTAGGGGCACAATGTAACAAACATCAATAGCAACCCATTCGTTCATTTCATTGAACACATTGAAACTGATTATTGTAATACAATGCTCTCTTTTCCTCTCTACTTTTTTGCTGTGTGGGGAGGCTGTGTCTGCTGGATGTTGTCATTCCTGCATATTTTACTTATACAACAACACCTTATCTCCGACGTCTATTATATTAACCAGACATTTAAAGTAACAAAAGCTATACCAAACTATTTATATAGCAGGCATTGAAATCCAACCTTCTTGCGCTTGCTCAATGTTTGTCTGGCATTTTATGTTTCTAACTAAACATCGGGGCATACTCACTATCACTCTAACAATTAATAATCTTTTAGATAAACGTTTTTGTTACCTCTTATTTAATCTACCGCACCTTTATCATTCTTCCAGAAACGTTTGCCTGATCTCAATCTCGCCTACTCTATAGCTGAACTTCACTTAACATAGACTGAGATAATACAAATACTTGCCAGTTTTATCAGTCATCATTACAAAATAAGCCAAGCTAATACATTACACTTCGTCAAACTTCCTGTTCGAAAACGAGTTTTGCCCTTATAATTGCTCTTCTGAAGTGATTGCTTAGCCACGTTTTTATGCTATAAAATTATTTTATTTAGTCTTATTTGAAAAACATAATTATTATGAAATATAAATTTATGTTATTTAAAAACTTTATATATTTGAAAACAAATGTCAGTCAAAACAAAAACAAACGCATACCACTACCGAATTTTACACTTACATATCTTCTGACCATTTGCCTTATGTAGAGGATTTCAACATTGTTGTCGAGCTTTCCGAAATCCCAGACAAGTGGTATCAGACTCTGAGGCAGGGGCTGCACTCTGTATACAAGTCGTCTCATTGGCACCTTGCCGAGTCGGTCAGTGGTATCATCTGCATGAACATGATAACCTAATCCCGCTTCTTCCAGCTTCTTTATAACGTCGTCGGAGTGCCTGTTGGTGTCAAAAACAAGACTTAAATTATGCATTGTACATCTTCTCATTACCCCCAAAACAAGACTCATGGCATGATGAATTATGCATTATACATCTTCTTATTACCCATTATCAACTTTTTTTTTGTAGATGTATGTTCTTGACAGAATTTTATGAAAGAATCTTCAAATTGAAAAAAAAAAAAACTGTAAGGTAAAATACTGTTTTTGTGCACTGGGCATGTTCTTGTTGTCCGTAATGAATACTACAGAACTCCTTTTATCAATAAGTTTCCTCTTAAAGTTGAAGAGATATGCTCCAGCTGAGCTTTATATGCATAATCGTTCTGGGCATTTTTTTCAACTGTAAATGGTAACTTTATTATGTTTAAAACGGCAAACAGAATGAGTGCAGTGCACATGAACCATTTTACCACTTTCTTTATATTTAATGGTTCTATATATGTTAAAGAGACATATAGAATTGTGACACATAAGGTTACAATTTGTGCATCTGACCATTGTCTATTGTGCGTATGTTATACGTCTATCGTCTGTCCGTTTATCAGCTATTGTTCGTTCCTATACAGCCTATCTCATATCATCGAGCAACGTGCAACTGTTCCTTACGTATTGAAATATACATAATTGAACTTCGATAATCAATCACATTAACCATGCATAAAAGCGTACTTCATCATTTTACAGTTTCAAATGAATCGAATGAAAAACTAATATAAAACAATATTTTGGGTGTATTTATACAGTCATGATGTCTACCTTCTAGTGTTTTTAAATGTGTACGTTGTATGCGTCATAAACTTTATTGTATTGCCTGCATCCTTCTATATTTAATATTGTATGCGTTTTATTCTGTAAAAACTGCAATCAATCAATCAATCAATCAATATCTTTATTTCCTCCAAATAAGGAGATATGCAGGTATTTACAAATAACAATTATGAACAAAACTCTCTGATTAACACAATGAACAACATCAGTAAAGCAAAATAAAGCTAGCTGTGAAATAAAGACACAGCTAGGCTAATGTTGCCAGTTATATGCTAGACATATTTATGATTCTTCAAGGTATTGGTGAACGCATTTCACAATAAACCTGTAGGCGTGTTCTAGAAGAAGTACATTAGTGGTATTATCTAAAAGGGGAGCTAATGGTGCCCCCATGAGCTTTAGAACAAAGGGGAGATGATCGAGTTGAAATATTTCGTTAGTAACACGTTCACCAAAGCTTTGAAGTACAATATTTTTAAAGTTTATTTTCAGTTGCGCTGTTTTGCCACACTCAGAAATCACGTGAACAAGTTCTTCTTGAAAAATCATGTTACAATATATACATTCTGTGTTTTGTAAGTGCACAGTACGAGTCCAAAGTCTAGCTATCGTTAACATTATATTCCTAAACGCACTTTTCTTACATACTTTGTAAACAACTGCCGGTTTTATAAGCGGTTGAAGAATTTGGAAAAATGTAAAGTCATCATCACAAGATATTCTGTTTTCCCACAACTCAGTCTCTTTGATTTTTATTACATTATTTACAATATTTTTCCACACAATTTTATGTGGCAGCAGTCCGGAGTTGTGAACAAAGTTGTTGAGTAAAAAGTGCAGTTTATACTTCTCAACAATTGTACATATATCAGGAATAAATCCCAACTGAACTGAAGTTCTATCTAGAAGATACATGAAATATTTCCTAAGGAATAGTTCCTTTGTTAAACATCCAGACGGTAAGCTGAGGATTTTGTGAAGAAATAACAGTTTTTTCTTTTCAATTTGAGAACGTAATCTGTACACTCCTAGCATAGATTCGGACATGTCTGATCGGGTACGAATGTTAAAACCTTGAATTTTTTTAACCGCGAAATGCTGAAACTTTTCAATTGACGTTAAGTCAGACGCCGACATATCATTCCATAATTCTGAGGCGTATAAGACAGTCGGGATCACGATCTTCGTATATAATCCAACTGAAACCAAGGGGTTAACCCCAGACGGGTGTAGACCCTGGCCAGCCATAGAAAAGAATGCGTTTTTACCTTTTTGTATTCGTTCGTTAATACGCGTGTGCAGTTTCATGTTTGATTCTTGCAAAATACCAAGATGTTTAGATGAGGTTGTTTGATTTATGTACTCACTTCCATAAATGATTCCTACTTGTGGTTGTTTACGTTTTTTATTAAAGACGACAACGTTTGATTTGTCAACGTTAATATCAACATTCCACGTATTACAATATCGGTATACAATGTCAACTAGTCTCTGTAAGTGAAGCGGCGACATGGCTATTAACGCGATGTCATCAGCGAATGTTGGGTTACTTACGCTGACCGACATTACTTTTGAACCGTAGTTGCTTTCTTCGAGATCGTTTATTAAGTCGTTGACGTAAACTAAGTAGAAAAACGTAGAAAGGACGCCACCTTGACGTACTCCACGCACGACGGCGAATTTGTCGGAGAGCTTATTTGAAACTCTTGTTGCGCACTGAAGGTTTGAGTATGCCGCTTTGATCACTCTTAACGTTTTACCGGTAATCCCTAACCTTCCTAACTTTACAAGCAGTGCCTGGTGTCTTACGGAATCAAAAGCACCCTTTTGATCAAGGAAAGCTACGTAAACGTCGCTTTGTCGATCAACGTGGTACAATATCGTCTCCTGGAGGTTAAAAGCCGTGGTGATACAGCTTAGCTGTTTTTGAAAACCGTGTTGTTGCGTACTGGGAAACTGTATACATATTTTCCTATTAAAGGTATGAATACGATTTAGCATAACTTTCTCGAATATTTTGCAAAAGCAAGGGATCAGTGACACAGGTCTGTAACTAGAGGGATCCGACTTATCTTTGCCATGTCCCTTATAAAGGGGAATCAATATGCTAGTTTGCCACTGATTCGGTACTTGTTCGTGATCTATTACAGCGTTAAACAGAGCCACAAGAGCGCGCGTCATGGGTTGAACTGCGAAAAGTACATGTTCATTTAGTATGCCATCATGACCGGGGCTCTTCCGCTTTAAAAGTGATTTAGTGACCTGTTCCACCTCACTAATAGAAAATGCTTGAGTAAGACAGTTATGCTTTTCTTGCTCGTTGTCTTCTAAGTACCTTAAAAGCTCTGCTTTAAGTGATTCGTTTATATTGTCTTTAAAAGACATTTCGCCAAAAACTTTCTCAAAATAGCATCTAAAGCCGTGTGTGACGTCATCATTTAAGTATGACATATCGTCCACCTTGATGGATGTACATATATCAAATTTTTTACCGCTTTTTTGACGCAGTAATTTCCAAAACATTCTATAATCAAGTTCTGCGGCCTTGTTAAGCTCGTCATGCACAGAATTTTCGTATGTGTCACGACAGCGCCGCTGTGTTTGCCTGAACGAGCGCTTCGCTGCTTTGTACTCATTGTATGTCATCGAATCGTTGTCACGAGGTCTACCTTGGTCTATCCAGGTTCTCCTTAGTTTTCTAGCTTGAGTGTGAGCGAGCTTAACTTCTGTTGACCAGTATGGCTTTGCTCGTTTATTAAATTTGCTCACGGGCAGGCAGCGCGCGGCATTGTGTAGAATGTTTACAAGCGTTACATTTAAGAAGTCGGGACTGTATTTCTTAAGCTCTTCAGTCGATGGCTCGTCGATTAAGCCGGAAACACTCCGATCGATTTCATTTCTATAGTCATATATATTTTGCTCCGAACATTTGTTCCACGCAATGCACAATTTCGGTAAATCGGGTTCTACTTTCACGGTTGTAGCAAGTTTAAATAACATGGGTAAATGATCGGATGTAAATATTTCGTGTTCGTCAATAATTTTGAACGTTACCGCAAGATCCTTAGCAGTCTGGTCGACAAAAACATGATCTATAGAAGTTTTATTCTGTGTATACGTGTAAAAGCTCTGTTTCTTGAACATAACTTGAAGTGACACTAGATTGTTCCGTTTTACATAGTCGGTTAGTATTTTGGATTTTTCATTTAATTGTGTATCTGAGGTACCGAGCAGACGACCATTAAAGTCCCCTGCGAGAACCACAGCCCCTAATTTTGAGTAAAAACAGAATAAAGCCTCTAAATCGTTTAGCGTTTCTCTATATAGAGTGATGTCATTGCACGAAGGCATGTATACACAGAATATAAAAAGTGGAAGTCTTTGTTTTACTTTTACCTCTATACCTATAATTCGTTCGCTTCTTATGTTGGTTATTTGTTCTACTCTACAAGATAAGTGTTTCTTAAACAAGATCGCAGTACCCGCTTTACCACATCTTAACAATCCATATTGGTCGCAGGTTTCATCTATCGTAACATATGAGCTGTAACTCGGATTTATGCTCTCAAAGAAGTGAGCTGAATGCGGTAAAAGTTTGTGCTCTGTTATTAAAGCTAAATCTACATTGTGGTTGTCAAGAAGTTGAGAAAGCGGGTACGCAGATGACATAATTCCCCTGACATTCCAGCAAATAAGGCTCAATGACATAATAATAATTACTTTGCACATATGTAAAGTATTGTTCATTTTAAGCATTATTGCAAGCGCTATAAGTTCTACAAGAATCACTATAATTGTTTTTATCAAGCTGCTACCTATTTATCGTCACCTTTTCGGTCGTACCAGTCATCGTGATTTGACTCCCAGTTGTCTTCTCGGTCGTTCTGATATCTATCGTCGTCGTGATATCGTTCCTCGTCATGGTACCGATCGTAATCGTGATATCTCTCATTGTCATAAACGTTTCTGTGTTCGTAACGGTCGGTGTTACGATAACGATCCTCTGCATTGTAAAGATCATTGCCACGACGCTTGATAACGTGATAACGATCGTTGTCGTAACGTTCACTATACTTATGGGAACTGTGTTTCCACAGTTGCTTAGCACTTTTCAGTTTTGTTGATCTGTTGTTATCGTCAAAAAAGCTATCATCGTCTTCGTTCGCGTAAAAATTTCTTTCAGGTATGCGACGTGATTCTCTGTCTTTGCGTCTTAATGCTTCATGTTCACTTTGATTTTTCCACTTTCGACAGGTTATGTCTTCTGGCCAGAATCCCTCTCTTTCAATTTTGATCTCGTCTTCGTGATGAATATTCACTTTAGCCGAAGAACCGTAGCGTCCATGAAACATTTTGATGTGAGTTGCTTTAATGGCGTTTTCTCTAAGATAATCATGTATATCTGTCTCATTCACGTCCGGGTGAATGTTTCCGACGTAATACGACGTAATTCTGCGCCTTCTTGCAGCGATGAAACGATTGGATGGTTCCGAGATGCTGTTGTTAAAAGTACCTTTTGTGCTGTTGGTATCTTCCATTTTGGAACTACAGTTTTTCTCAAACAATTTATTTTCTTTGCTCTTATTATCGTCCACTTGCGATCCTGATTTATAATTAAAGCATTTTGCGCTTGCGCTGTCTACCCCTCCTTTTAATAGTGTGGTTGATGATCTTGACTCCGTACTCTTGCATGCCGTTTGAGAATCTTGACTATCTTTCATTATGAGCGTTTCTTTTTTGTCGGACCGACTTTCTGTTGTAACGGGTACTGTCACTTCCGTTGCAGCGGCTGCTCCTTTGTCTGCCTCTACCGTAGTGCTCAATAGCTTTTCTGGTGACTTAACCGCTTCTACAAAACTTCTAGTTAGGTTGGATGGACGTGATGGCGTGACGTCTACGACACGTTGATTTAAAGTTGCAAACGTTGATCCAAGCTTGGAGACATCATTTTGAAGTTTTGCTATCTGCATTGTGGAGTTCTGTGTCGGGAGTCGAGCTAATATGCTATTGAGTGCCGCGTGAAAGGTTCGGAATGTCACGTTTATGCATTGTATGTCAGCTTGAAGATTTTGCAATGTTAGGGAGTCACTTGCCTGCTTCCTTGAGATTTCTGCAACATCAGACTGAATTTTTGAAAGAATTGCAAGTGAATCTGGCTTCATAAATATATCATCAGAATTGATGGGGTCGCCAATCGCGATAGTGTCATTAAATGTTACACTTGGAGATGAGAAGACGTCACTTATATCTCTTGTTTGGCGGCCATTTATAAAACAGTTTAGTATATAACAGTCCGATGCACATTTCTCTTCTCTACTGGCACGACTTGAACTTTTTCTATTAACTAGCCTTCCCTGTGGGCACAGAGGAAGCTGTCTTGCTCGTTCAGCAAGACGCTTCCGGTAGTCAGTAATTTTAAAGAAGTCGCTGTTGCAAGATTTCAGCAGTTCCTTAACGTATAGCTCTTTAGATAGACCATCTAAAGTGTTGTCTAAGTCCTGGTAAAACTGTTGTTGTCTGAAGGGCTGTGAGCTAGCCTCATCAAATGACTCATCTTCATCGTAATCACAGAAATCATCAGTTTTCGAGTTTGCTATTTCGTTTTTAATAGCTAACAAGGACGCATTAATAAGCCTCTTTGGGTCAGTTAAGTCAGGGTCGTTATTTGCACTCATGTTGTTAGTGGTGATGGCGCTTTTTTATTTTAGCAAGTTATGTATTTTAAGAGAAAAACATGTCAAAGTTTCACAGTTTACAAACAATATTAGCCGATTTTGCCTTCGCTATAGGCGATATTTCGTTATTACTTCTGTTCTCTGTTCAGTGATCAGTGAGCGAAAATCACAACGCTTTCCATTGTTTAAGGGAAAATGCCAAATTACCTCCAAGCTCCTTTATAAATCCAATTTTTATTATATCACTTAACAGTTCTTATAACAATCTTTGAAAATATCCCTTGATATTAAACTATGACGACTATAAACGGGTAGAATCCATGTTTTTATGAGAGCACATATAAACACGTCTAACTGATACCGCCATTGCACTCGATTACACCAACTATATGGGTGTAGGAAAGGTAATTCTTGTCAAAAGACGAAATGACAAAATTAATTCTTTGAAAGAGGAAGGGGTAGACAAACATGTCAGCCTTAGTAACTCCAAGTGCAACTTTTCAATTACATGAATGTCTGTATTTCAAATCAGAGCAACTCAGCATCTTTTCTAACACCAACACAGTTAACATTAAAATGTTTATAGCAGTACAATCTGCTCATCCCAAGACTAGGTCATTAATGATAATTATTCCAGGACTGTACGATTCATCCAATTGTTCGTATGGGAAATTTTGTACCACCTTATCTGATATTTTGCGAATCATGTAAGAATATAACTATTAATAAAATCAAGTTACATCATTTATTCTGTTGACCTTACGTTGATGTCAGAAACGTCAATCACATATCGTGCAACGCTAATCGTGCATCGTCTATAGCGCGTCTATCGCCTATATTGCAAAGTCAATGATTTAAAAAACGGCTGGATAAACAGCAAACCAGACGTGCGATATACTGATTCTACAATCGTTAGAACAGCAGGAATACCATTTCAGTTTTATGTTATAGACCGTTTTACTATAATAACAGATTAAGTCGAAATAAGTATTTAGAAATCGATAAAAAATATCAAGCAATAACATTGGCATTATACACGTACCTCTAAAAAATCAAAAAGAAATTACTGCTTATTTAGAAAATAAAAGTTCTGCTCGCTTGTGGGCTTAAATTCACAAAATTGTATTTTATCAAGACATAATTACATACTAAATGTATTTTTTCAATAGAATTCATGATAACGTTGCGCTGGTGGTGGAATTCGTACTTTTATCGTAGCGCAGATATGTTCAATTTTAAAGTAAATGAAATACAGTCCACACTCGTTGTGTCAAACTCGCTTAAGTCGAAACATCGGTTATCTCGAATTAATTTTACGGTCCCGTCAAAATGTGTTCTTATTACATATAATATTACGCCGCTTAACTCGAATTCGACTTAAACAATGTTTTCCTAAGTCGAAGTAAATTTAGAACCCGCTGGCTAAAATATGCTATATAAAATCATCGGATAAGTCGAAGTGTGAAACTTGCCGCGGCCGAACAATGCGCGCGGCTTCTTCAAAGAGAGAACTTGTCGGCAAACAAGATACCAGTATTAAATAATAATTAACGATTATCACCTGTTCAGTAAAATATTCGCTCATTTAATGCATTCGGATGTAAAATATTTGGATTCGTAAGTGCAATTTATTTCAGTTTTTAAAAAACAACATTTGATTACAATAATAATGACATCGTGACAGCCAGGCCAATAAAATATGATTTTATTCGTTTAGGACAACAAATGCAAAAACATGATACAAATGTAATCAATTATCCCCCAACAAGACAGAAGCACAAAAAAGCTCCAAATTAACGATTATGGGGTGAATATTAATTTGAATTAGTTTACGTAATAAAAAAAATAACCAATGACGACTTTAACACTCAGATTGAAGACGACGACGTTACATAAAAAACGAAACTTAACGATGATGGTTTGCTAACATGTAAATATAATCAAGTAAATATATTTTTTCTGTTCTGTTTTGATAAGCTCATTGATCCATTGAAATGTTCATAAACGAGTACTACAAGCACTCACAATCATGTCAGCATAAGAAACATATAGGTATGATATTCGTGCATTGGCGCCAATTCGGATGTGTCGAACTTCGGATATCTCGAATTAAAATGTACATTCCCGACGACTTCGACACAACGAGTGTGGATTGTATACCACAGCGTTTTTTTAACTTCATGTTAGTTTAAAACACATGGCAGACGAATTAAAATTAAGTCAAGATACTCATTATATTTTTGTTATATTTTTCTGCCAAGTTTCAATATTTTTGACATACTGCTTAAGAAATCTATTTTTATAAGACAAATAAACAAGTTTGCAAACATCCTTTTTGCATGAAAGCCTGTTGTTAAAAAAATAAAAACTCGTGATTCTTTAGGAAATGGCAACATTTTGAAGAGCAAAATGCAAGTCAAACAAAGCTGGGAGAAATGTTCTTTTCTAAATTTGGTGAAAGAGGTCGTCGCAAAAACCAAATATATGCATTTTGTGCATGTACAAATAAAACCTGTTTTCCGTCATTTATTTATTGGATCGAAGCAAATAGTAATACATATTTTATATAACACAATCAATTGAGAAACCGGTTTCTGTCACGGCGGATTAAACAGTAAAACATGGAGGTTTATATTGTTAACCTGACATGTGAGTTCTTAAGAATATGTTCAGCCTATATCTGACTAACCAAGAGCTTCACACGACCAAAGCTGCGAAGGAGGTAACAGTGTAAAGTGAACAAATTTACAGATTGTGTAAGAAAGTTAGGTTAATATTTTTCAAGAGCCAGATTAAAGTGAAAAAGGTTTCCTTGACAAAGACTCGAACCTCGGACAACTGGCTTACATGTACTAGGCCGACAATAACAGTCGCCGACAATGTATGTTTTCACTATCAGATAAAAGGCGTATGGCATTTTTGTGCGAAATTTGTCGGTACCCTATGACCTTACTTAAACTAGAGCACATGGATAGCTAAAATGACTCGCGATTATTATATTTTATATGGTCCGCAAACCTAACCCTTGCCCTCACCACTTGCATGTCTTATGAGACCACTGCAAGACAGAGCAATCGTTTATTCAACAATGTCAGTCAATGTGATAACGATGAAGTTAAAATGACAGAAAATAAAACAAGATTAAACGAAGGTGTAAACAGTCTATAGTCACGAGAATTAAACTGACTTACTTTCGATAAGGATTGCATGCCGCAACAAATTTAAGACTCGAACATAGAGTAAGTTTTTCTCCTTCCATTGTTTTGTCACACAAAATCTCTTTAACTAGTCCAACTGATGATGTTGAATTAACCTCGTCAAAAAACAAAACTGTATACACATGATCTCCATATTTTTCTGTATTTTCTGCAGCAATTCGTTCAGCTTTTTTCACTGTCGCTATAATATCTTTGTTGGTTGTCCCTCCATGAACCTGATAAAAACAAATAAATAAATAAATAATGTATGCGAATTAAAAAAAATAACATAACAAATCGTTTTGGAGATGGACAGGGGCGAATATGATCTCTTGTGCTGCTATTTGTTTCATTAAAGCTCTTTTCTGCACATTAACAAGTTTTTTATTGTGAGTGTGTAGTTGTGTAGACCCCGTTAGTACTTCAGCCTCACCCAGTACTTGCGGACATTACTTTATAATCTGTTGGTGATTTTTCAACTTAACTTTGATTTAGAGTCAAGATACCTATTCTTGGCCAGTTTTATAACGTTTTATTTTCAACAAATATTTTATTTACCGGTCGTCCTTTTTTATTCTAATTTTTTGGCAGTAAACAGATAATAATGTATGAGTTTTTGTAATTTTATGTTTAATAATGGTAAGTGGAAAGAATGTTTGAATGCCGAATAGAAGGATATAGCATGCAGTTTTCATGCAAGTAAATGAATATCAGCTTTGACAGAGAAGTGAATTATAAAAAATATGCCAACTCGGATTTAATCAGCATGTTCATAAAAAAAACGTCCACACAGTCTCATGGTTTCTTATAGAAAATGAATAAATGTTAAACACGAGTTCTGGCAGATATGGTTAATGTCAAATAATGTTTTTTCTAGTAAAAAGGTGTAATATGCATATCAGGAATCGCAACATTCAGAAAACAGCCTCCCCACACAGTCAAGAAGAAGAGAGGGAGAGAGCATGGTTAATAAAATGATCAGTTTCAAACGAGACACTAACAATTAACAAAAATGAGAACCCGAGGGGTTACCGCCTTGGAACGGTCAGTGGCAAATCAAATTGCCACTGGGGGTTTAAACCAGGTTGTAGGGTGCACCAACCTCATACTTGCCCCGACAGGTTCTCATATCACAAAACAAATACAAGTTGTCTTGGTGAAACCACTCCAACCCACTTATCGGCTCAACAATGTTGCATTCAAAAGCACACAAACATATAAAACATAAGAATCTAATAGCATTGCAAAGCCAAAGGGCAGGTACTCAATGATCTTACCGAGACCAGAGCTCATGAAGTAAAATCAGCAAGAACACGACGACAGGGATGAAAGAAACAAATCGAGCTTCTAGGTTCTTTTAAGAAAAGATTTCCCCATAAACCTTCAAAAACTCTTAAACCCCTGCCACCGTCGTGCAACCAAAGAGGTAAGCATAATGATCAACTGTAGAAGGGTTAATCACCAGGCATGCAGAGCGCTGTAAAATATCATGTTGGTTACCTTTCTTTTTAAATTTACAGATAGTTTTTTCGAATAACCGGGAGAAATTGACATTGCCCTTTATCTTCTTAAGTTTATAAATTAAATCTCCATTAAAAACTGGCTGTGAAATACCTTGTTGCAATAGTGATTTTAAACTGCACCTGTATTTATGAATTAGAAATAAAACTTGCAAAATGTTTTCCTTAATTTGTGATACCGATAACCTTGTTTTAAAAGTTTTTCTGTAATGCAAAGATTGCGTTCATTGAAACTAGCGTTTACATATAAGTTGTTTATCAATACTTTATACAAATATAAGAGAGCAAAACTAAGAGAGCAAAACTAGTAAGTTCAGATACAAATCATAAATGTAGTTTTCAAGGGACGTTACCTTCATGAGTACCATATTTGAATTCTTAGCCTCGGGTGGAAGTTGTATGGCCGACATAAATTGGACCATGCGAGTTTTCCCACATCCAGTCTCGCCCATTACTATTACTGGAATATCACATCTAAAGCAAAAGTTATACAATAGTAAATTACGATGGAATATCGGAGTAAATCGGTGTAACACTCGAGTTCATTGTCCTGAAGTTTAATTCAGTATCTGGTTTACTTTGATAACGTACGAAAATGTTAAATGCTGAATAGACATATTTTGCTTGGTGGTGATCTTTTAATCGGGTTTGTCGTTTTAAACCTTCTCGTGAAAGAAAATGCAAGTCTGAAAGCTAGCCTGCCTTATAGTTTATAGAATATAGGCGGTATATGTAACTTTGTAGTTATATTCTTGACTGTTTGTATCTGTATTGTGAATAGTAATCAAAACTTTTTATCTATCGCGATAGTTGCGGAGGGAAGGAATGAAAGATTTGACTTGACTTAAACTAGAAGCATTTAATAAAACATACTTCATATTTTCATATTAATGAATAAACAATTTCCTATCTTTACTTTTGACCGATTAGATTAGACAATTAATCAGAGAAGACTTATTGAGACAGTTTGTAGACAAATATTTTCTTCAAGCACATGGTAAACATTGCTTATAAATCTATAATAATAAAATGTTTGAAGTTAAATGTTCAGTAAGCATCTGTCAGTCTATATCAAAATAAACCACGATATTCAATAAATATGAATTGACTTAAATCTAAACAAATAACTGAGGTATTATCCGAACACCTAAAAAACGGGTCTTCATTTTTCCTTAAATTTTTGAAATGTGGCTCTTAAGTGTAGTCCAATATGAAAAATGATACATTTGTAATTGGTATTGGTGCAGAAAACGACTGATAAGACAACTTGGAATATGATGTGGCTTACAGAGTCTAAGAATTATAACCTCTGTTTGTTGCACCCTAGAATGAACAATGTTTGATTAGAATGAACAAATTAATATGGTCACAGAGCTGCTACCCAACAGCAGCAAGATGACTTGACTTGCGAAAGGATTTGACGTGTATTTGGTCAGTATATATGGTCAAAATGTTTGAAATATTGGATTTAACGTATTTTCTTAATGTACATTTTGAAATATTGGATTTACCGTATTTTCTTAACGTACACAGATTATTAAATAAATATTTCGATGAAGGAAATAAGGCTGCTCCCGTTTCACACTGCTTTTTTCAGTTAAATGTAGATGAAAGGGGGCGTTTCTCCATTGTGTTGGGTAGATGAGATGTTTTGAAATAAATGGATTCAAAGAAATGTCGATTTGAAAAAAGACACCGCAAACATTGTAACATTTAGCGCATGTGATTGCATGTTCGGATCTATAGGGCTTGACTTAGTCGCCAGTACGTCTGAGTCTCAATCATGAATACACATCACATATTTAAATATCAAACACATTAAAGCCCTTTGTAGAATGAGATTTGGATTTAATATTCAATTATAATCGTTGGTTCTAGTCCTCGGCACTTGCTTCTGTATTTCATCAAAATAGGAATTTAAGCAACTTACCAAATTTTTTCCCTTTGTCTACTTTTAGTTAATGCATATCAAATGTCAAACATTCGTTCATATACATATATCCATGCACATATTTGGAAAAGAAATAAACATACTAATTATGGATAATTTACATGTAGCAGCAATGTATAAAAGATAACTATCAACTATTTACCTGAATCGCATGTAAATAGCCATTATTTTCTTGATATTATCAGTTGTCAATTCATATGTAGGGTCAGGATCATGACTATGGGTTACACCCATTACCATTCGTAGTTTCTTCAGTTTCTCTGAACTTAAAAATCGACACTATTTGGGTTTTACTTGTGTTTAAATACATGTAGCTTGAAATTTTCAAGATTTTAATGTACACTGTAAACGTTTCAATCATGATAAAATACTTGATATTGACCTATACCCTTCTGCGTTAAAAGTTTTAATAAAACTGCAATTGTTTACTGGCCTTAATTTATAATTTTGTTGTACTGTTTGCGTATTTTAGATATATTTTACGGCTTGAACTAAAAAGAAATAAATTGGCAACTACTCATGTTCCATTCTTACTATTAGCAACAGTTAATAAAATTGATCAATTTAATAATTTAGCCGTCTCACCGATCCATATCTTGAAAGTTCTCTTGTAACTCGACTTTGTTTGTAGTAAGTGCTCTGTACAGTGCCCTTTCCATAATTTTCTTTTCGATGACATTCTTCGTCTGTTCATCTATTAAATCAAACGAGACTTCGCTGATGTTAAAATCGAGAAATGTAAAACTGTCTCCACCTCGGTTGAACAATACGTAAGCATGCGGACTAAAAGATAAAAAAGGTACACGTTGTTAAACTTAATTAAAGGGAAACGGATGCATGCAATATGTTTATATTAATGCCTATTAATTCAAACAGAACGTTTGTTTAATAAATGAGCATTATCGTCATACATGATAATTCAGACGAAGCAGCAAATATTGGCTCATTTTGCTTCTTCGGCTTAGTGCATGCATATAATGGTGAATACAGTGTTTTGTTGATATGTAACTCACTAACTAGGTTATCTTTTCACAGTTAGTGTTAGGATTTGGGCTACAATGAATAAGCCATATTAGCATGTGATATGTTTTTATATTTATTCCTCTTAATTGAAAATATGTTTATGACTCATACAAATTATATACGTATGGAATGGAAATACAACATTTTGAGGTTTTTTCTCAATATATTGAACTCGCTGCGATTTAAATCTTACTTCGATTATATCTATTTAGTGTTGTTTAATTTTAGTGTGAAACGCCGATTTTCTAACGCATGTTACGTTATGTCATAACAGGCAGTTTGCTGAATGTATTTGGTACACTAACGCAAACCTATTCATATGATACTTTTATGACTGTTTCGTACTAAAAACATGGATCGGTGCCCGCACTTCTTAATTGATCGATACAAGAATTTGAGAATGGTTTCATAAATGGACGTGTCAACGGTTGTTTAGCTCGCAGAAAAACAAAGAATGTTTGGAGATAAATATGAGTTACTGATTTTTTTCACTTAAACATCTCATGTTCAATTCATCTTGCATTTTCAGCGAGACACAGAATATGCATTTTTGGTATTTTTTCTAGTTAACAGTTTATGATATAATGTATTAAATATGTATTGAAAGAAACATGTATGTTAAACAATTTTCTAAGCTATTTACTGCATAATTGTCAATTTAAAAATGGCATATAAAACACAGGCTCTCCGAGCAGGCAAACTGTAGAGATGAACTTAAGCGTGAGATTTAAAATAGATTAAAGGGAACTTTGAAAGCCACCAAACACGACAAATTTGAATATATTGAATGCTCTGTTTGATTGAGCCTGTTCATGGACAGTAATGTATATGCATATAACCCACGCCGCCGCCTAGCCCCGGGTTGAGCGCAACTCAATATTGATCCGTCCCGAACGATGGTATGCATATAGCGGTGAACATGGCACCATCAATGCGGTATTTTCAGATTAATACCATTCCTTGTTCGGCGGCGTATAGTCTCCAGATAAATGGATTTGCCAAAAAAATAGGTGGAACTAAACAAAATAGAATTTTGATTGGGGATCTGAGAATATAACACGGATCTGCTGTTAATATTTGTGTGAACATTTACATTTAACTTCAAGCTTAAGCACTACAGACCATTTGTTGTTGCTATCTAGGGTCACTCTTGCCTTTTAATTAGGCATTGAGTACAGCGAATAATTGTCTGAAAACTCCTTCATGCAAGACGAAGAAATTAATCGGAGAGTTATAATCTAAAGACATCAACTTGTAAAACAGACATTTATAGACCGAGCTGGAATTTAGATTTAAAGAATTGACACATAGAAACAATCTAATCTAACTTGTCTAATCAGTTCGAATTTATTCAATAGTCATTACAGAAACATTAAACTCTTAGCGTGACCCTTGACCATGAAGCAATTTATGTGTATGTCTAGTTTGACATAACTTGATTGTTTAAATGTGCCAGTGAGCAGACTTTTTATAATTCCTTAATTATATTTTATAATTATTAAACTGATAGGATTTTACAAGAATCAATATAGAGTTTAAACGGAATGCTTGACTATTTATGCCCATTTGAGAACTTAACGCATTCACACACACGCACACATACAGACATTTTAACCCAGATCAGCTGGATAACAAACAATAACACAAAGCTTAATCCCTAAAAGATAATTCTAAACAGATCTCACTGGGTCGAAACCCACAATGAAAATTAAAAATAGGTATGGAACACTCTTGGAGTGGTCAGCATTGTAAGTGGCAAAACTGTATGTTTTAATATATTAGTAAATTTTATCAATAAATGTTTACACCACTGCAAATATACATACCAATAATTAAAACTATTTCAAAAATTTATATTTTAGTCGAAAATGACTTTTACTTCAAACCTACCTGCTTTCCCACTTTCGCTTCATTTGATATTGTTCTACAATATCTTCTGCATTTTCAGGTAATCCTACTTGCATATTTTGAATATTTGGTGATTCCTCGCTTATTTGTAAAGATCTTGTAGCAAAATCCTGAAAATATTTTTATGAGAATTATTTACATAAGGTAATGAGTTGAGTTTTTTTTCCAGTATCGTTAGCATTTCCTGGTTATTTTGTTTGCATGTTTTTAAAACTCAGTAATTCTTTGTATATTTTTTGAAAACAGCTTGTCAGAATGTTATGAAAATAAAAATTTAGGAGAAAAGATAAGTGAAAAAACAAGAATACTTGTTGACACTAAAACTGCACAAATATACGTCATTTAATTAAGACGAATACAAATTACAAAAAAGCTGTAACATGTATTTAGTCTTTCTGCAAATAAAAATCATTATTTTTATATGAGCGTTTAATAACATATGCTTTTTAAACAGGTTGTATAATTTTTAAGTACTAATGTATGATAAGAAATGCGCTTCTTAGACACCAACCTTTTCTTGTTTAACAACAAAAGCTGACGGCGCTTTAAGTTGTTAGTAATGTAAAGTTGCCTCTAATAATGTACCCCTTGCAAACATATTTATACAGATAACAAAATATTTTGCAATGAACTCATTTTATTGACATTTAAAGACAAATCTTAAAAAAAAAACATGTACATGTATTGGTTTATGACAATTTGCCTTATTAAGTACATTATATTTTCCCCCGTGCCAACCATGTTAGGAATGCTTTGTTCATGCTTGTTGTAACGAATATTTACAGTTGATTACTTTACCTACCCTTTTTTGTGCATGATGAAAAGATTTTAAATTATTAATTTATCTCACTGACAGGAAATCTTTATCAGGAAAGTTAAAGTTTGACTTTATTCTTGCCCTTAAATCTAAATAGTCGGGCCTCAGTAATGTCTTTGAGTCCTTACCTTTTTTGCTGGTCAATGCCTTTAGCTTCTCATATTTTATATGTTTATGCGCAGTAGTACCGTAGTATGCAGACTTAAGATACATGTATAATCTCAATAGCAAAAAGGCAGTAAATCTAAATTGATGAAATTTACAAAGCTGAAAATTTGCTTTAAGTCGCAGCAATCCAGAATTTTGACCTTCTTTAAAGTACAATGTAAGTAACATATGTTTCAACAAGGTTAACAACATGATATTCTATGGCGTTTTGCAGGCCTGTTGATTAACCATCTACACAGTTGATCATTTTGCTTAGTAATACCTTTTTGGTTAAACGACAGCGGCAGGGTTTTAAGAGTGTATGAAGGTTTATGAAGAAATCTTTTTTTAAAGAACCTTAAAGCTCAATATGTTTCTTTTATCCATGTCATTGTACTCTTGCTGATTTCACTCCAGATGCTCTTGTCTCGGTAAGATCTTTGAGTACTCGCCCCTTTCGCTTTGCAATGCTATTAGCTTCTTATGTTTCACATGCTTGTGTGCTTTTGCGTTCAACATTGCTGAGCTGATGTGTGAGTTGGAGTTATTTTACCAAGACAATTTTACTTGTTTGTTGATATGAGAACTTGTTGGGATAAGTTTGAGGTAGGTGCACCCTAGAACTTGGTTTAAACTCTCAGGGGAAATTGTTTTGCCGTTTCAAGGCAGTAATCCCTCGGGTTCTCACTTTCGTTAATTGTTTGTGACGTCTATTTTGAATCATAATTATTAAACAATGCTCCTGATATGCATTTTTTTCATTCCTTTATGTAGAATTGTATGTTATTTTTAAGTTAAAAAAAACAAACGATTATTTTTCAAAAATAAAATAAAACACCAGACTTGAATAAAAATGTCCAACAGACAAAGATGAAGCATATTTAAATAAATTCTTGATAGTTGGATCTAAATTGTACTGTTTACTTAAATGTGAAAATATTGTGTTGTGCTAAATCAAACCGAGCCTGCAATATTTTCATATTTGTCGTATTCGGGAGCTTTCAAAATTCCATTTTCATCTTTTCAATTAAATAGTTTATTGAACAAATTAGGTTTGTATTAAATAGCGTCAAAAATGCAACATAACTATGTTTAATCGTCAAATTGACAATTACTTGTTCCAGGGACAGAATCTCGTCGAATATGACAAACAAGAATGAATGTCGGCATAAATGGAGATTCTGGCTTTATATTATACCGTGTTTATAAATAACGAAATTAAAGGCTCTAGTAGAATTTAACAAAAGAAATATTAAAATATGGATACTTGCCATTTTCACCTCACGACATTACTATATTATTAGAAATTTCATGAAATAATGATTGATATCATTACTTCATGTTTAAACTATGCTATACATTTTTCTATAAAATTTCAAAACGGTAACCTTTGACATCTGTACTAGAAAACGAAGAACAAATTGTGAAAATCCTGGTAGATCTCGTGTCAAATCTTTACTGACAAAAGTATTATTTTGAAAGTCTTTCAGCTGTGCATGGAGAAAGAAGACAAAATGGTTCAATTCAGACCATGACGGATCTTTAATGCCACAATATCTGAAAATAGATATGTGCATTATATATAATAAGGTAAAAAAAAGAATATTAACTAATAATAAGCATTTACAAATGTAAGAGGGGAAGGTTGATAGGGGACGTTGATGATCGAACATGACATTGTGCACTAATTTCAATAACTTTATTTATATACTTTTTTTATCAAACATCAGTTTATTTAGCAAAAAAGAGTTTTATTGACGTTAATTTGTGGAAATTGACGCAACATAATAACATCATGCTATTTTACAAACATTTTTTATAGTATCTTTGACAGTATTTACGTCAAAGATTTATTTGCTAGATGACTCCAAAAAGGAGATACATTAATGTTAGTATTGTAACATAAGCCTGTGTCTTTTGGATGTGGCATTTCCTGATATGCATATTTGACTTGTTTATATTAAACTTTTAGTGTATATCAATACTATATATATATATTAAGCATTTATAATTTACGAGCTTCTTATGTAATTGTAAACTTGTCCGTTTAAAGGTTGGTTAAAAGGCGCAAATTCAATATGAACTTTTATAATATTTTACTGTTGCTGACGTCCACAAAGAAGGACAGATAGAATGAACTGGCAGCAATTATGAAAGTAAAACATGTGTGCCTAACGCAGCTACTTAATCGGGCTTAGAATTTATAAACTGATAAAGTTGCCATTTCAAACAAACTGTGAGCCAAATTTAAGTTTTGTTCTTTCTTTGTGGAGGTCAAAGAAATAAAATTTAATTATTATTTCTGTGGATTACCGGTACTAAGAAACTAATTAAAATTTAAATATGCTGCTAATATGTAACTGGTCCAGCAATTTTATGAAGTACGATATACAGTAATAATAAAGTAATCTATCTAGAGACATGTAGGTGTAACAAAATGGAGTTGTTACCTTAACAATACTTCAAGGCAATCCTTTGCTTGTATCTGCTTGTCCCCCTTAAAACTTGGCTCCGATAGTTGTTTCAGGTACTTGTATGGCATTTGATACGTTTCCGATTCCAGTTCTGTTTCATCAAACAGTGGCGAGAATTGCTTTTGATCTAAATTTCAAGTGATGGTGTGAATTAAAATAAACTTTATTATTATATATTGAAGGTGTTATGTTGTTTTTTATTTCGTTATTAAATATCTTTGATGTATTGATATATTCAAATGCTGTTCAGGAAATTATCATTTTGTTTATTTTGTAATTAAATATTGGTTGATCCGTATTATAACTTGTTTTCAAAGAAACTGTTGGAAACTTATTCCTTCATCATTCGAAATGTTGCTTAAAATTATCTTTTGAATCGCAATTAGTCTATATTGTATCAATTTGTTTGTAACTTCAAGTTTTATTTAGCATCTGGGCTGGATGGAAAGGTTTGAAATTGTGTATGTAACTACTTTTGACCAATATTAAAAATTCGCGGAAACAATTAAAACATTTCATCGTAAAATATATCACAAGAATAAAAAAAAAACAGAACGAAGAGCAAATTGACCTTCTAAGGCTTTAAACAAACGAGCATAACTTTAGACGCGCAAAGGCCGCAACAGTAAAAAACTAAAGATCTTAGGAAATGTTAAGGTTATTCAGTTAATAAAATGTCAACATTTTGCGATACTAGTTAACGGGCTATTTAATACAGTAGAATGTGATAAGAAATTGAGCTGCACTAAGTGCAATAGCGTGTAAACATTTCATAACACAGGGATAAAATCAGAACATGTACTTTCAAGGGGAAAAGTACACCCTTTTCAATATAATATACGCGATTTCTATGTGCAACAGTACTTATAACAGTATAATATTATCTAGTTATCATACACTAGGCATGTTTTTATGAGGCAAATTACCGATGTCTTTAATGCCTTTGATTTAATATCTCAATATGTTCAAATGACATTCTTTTTTATTTAATAATTACGATAACTCAAACTTACATGCTCCGGAACTTCATATTGTAAGAGAGTTCGTAATAAAATCTATAATTTCTCAAAGTTTCAGTTGAAATAAACTGTGTAAGTTTGACGTTTCAACCAAGTTACTTTGAGTTAGCAAAGCTAACGACAAAACACTAACTCTGCGGCCGTTTTATGATTTTTTAATTGTGTCATTGATCTAAAGTTTTTTGCAAGGCAGTAAAGATTTTCATAATGTTAGTAATTGACTTAATTTATGTGGAATCTAACGTTCATAAGTTTTGAAAGAATGAAGAAGCAGATAGACAAAACACAAGAAATGATGAAACTGAACCAAAAAAGTACAACCCAAAGCTTTGTCATTGTACAATTGGTTTATTATGTATTGTAATTATGAAAAAATACGCATTTAACGGACAAGGATTGAAACTCGACATTCAACCAATAATATTGAAATCAGGAACTTATATCGATTTCTGCACACTTATTATTAAATCCTCAATGCACACGAAAACAAAACAAATTCGACATAGTTTTATTTACTTTTTATTGATCTATGCTTGTCAGGACATCTACGTCAATTATTGTCATAAGTAATCTAAACGTTTGTTAGATGGTATGGCATACGACTACAGATTTGTTTGTATTTATTCTTGGCGTTCTTGAACTTAAACGAATGTGGCTTGATTATCCTTTTAACAAACTATCTCAGTGTCTTTGGCTTTTTAGACATTGTCAAAAGAGGAGAGAATACCATGACGAACGTATGGCCATGCATACATGTAGTTGCGCCTTAATTCCATTACGGCTCTGCCAAGAAAAATAAAGGTTAAGCATCCTTATAGTTTACTTACTTTGGAAACCTTTGCTTTTGTATATTTCAAAACATTGGAGTGGTGAAAGGCAGGTCATGTCTGGTAACACTTGCAGAATTGTGTGTAGATATATATTTTCTTTGCCCTGAAATTAGACATGTTTGTCCAGTAATCACATAAAAAAACAACGAAAATTTTACATGCAAACATTTTATGTTTTATTTTTGCGTCGGTCTGCTTTAAAAAGTCTATTTCTCGACCATGATTGTGATACTGTCGGTTTCTTGCTATTAAACTGAATGTAGTCACACTGTTTATTTGTTACCGATCATTGTTTATTTTTTCAATTCCGTAGCATGGATTTGAGTCACACTCTTTAAACTTGAATCATAATTAGATACAACATTTGCAATAGTTTATGAAATAATCATTTAATTCCATAAGACTCGTGCGTTTGGAAACCAACATTTATTTTTTGACGTAAAAACGTGGTGAGCAACATGTCCATCCACTTAAATATGGATCCCTAATTAGCTTTGAACGATTCTAAAAAAATGCAGGCTTGTAATAAAACGACTGCCTAACTGTTACTCAGAAGATTATTCAGCAGTTTTTGCCGGTTTCAGAATATCTTCTTTACAAAAGCTACGGTCGATTTTGTGACTTGTGGTTTTACCCTAATCCTGATTAAATGCCCTTTATTTATGAAGTTTTACAAAGTTAAAACAAAGTTAAACATTTTAAAACATCGACGTTTTGGTCATTTTGCCTTCTTCAGAACTGTTTGTCATAAAAGGAAGTGATGTCGACGTCAAAGGACGTTGACTTTAAAATTAATCATGACGTTTGGCGTACTTATGATATTATATTTTATCAAATATAGATTCACAATAATACTGGTATAATTAAAAATTATGGGTTTTAGGTTTTAATATGACAAATACAAACTTTACGACATCGTAAGTACACATAAAGAAACAAAGCAGGCAAAATATGACTATAAGTACAAAATTTTAGAATTCATCCCACTTGGGGAAAGAGAACCTAACTTGTATATCCACTTTTTTTTAAAAAGGCGTTTCCATTTGTTATACCCTTTTTACGTGTAATTGGCATAAAGAAAAACAATATAAATGTTTAAAAGTGAATGATTTTCAGAATAAAAGTGTTCAGCAACGGTGTTAAAATGTATGGATAATGCTAAATATCATATTTATGGCTGTTCTTTCTCATGCGACACTTTTGGTGAGTCTGACCAATATAATGTTGTTCTTTTAACATTTCTGGCATCTTATAAGATAAATAACATCATTTTAAAACAGGATAAATCTTGCTTAATATGATACGGTGTTGAAAACCAGAACTTACAAAACTGATAGATTCAGTAATATGATTAAAATCTGATCATCTTGGTAGTTCAAGAACTTGCCTAGTAGAAATTCCGCATGTTCGTATTTTAGAATATACAAGGAAATCTTGTAAAATAGTAGGCCTTTTGAATGCGACAACAGTTTTGATGTTGAAAATGTTCTCTTGTTCACTCTTGTTAGAGGAACATTTTAGTAGTCCCCAACATTGATTTGTTGTTTTTTTTTTGGTTTATGAACGAATAAGGGACTGTTAATAGCAATTTCGTTAACAAATAGAAAAAAAACGCATCTTATTATTTTCGTTAATTTGAAGAGTGTACTAAGTCCAAGCCTATAAATTAAAATTTTATGATCGATATAGTTATAATGTAGAACACGGGATGAGTGTATTATATTTTAAGAATTTAATTTAAAAGAGAAAAACATGTTTTGAAATAAAACAAAACATTTTTGTTTTGAAGATAAAGAAACTATAAGATCAAATATGTTACTCAATTAAGGTTCTACAAATATAAGCCTCTCTTAACTTAACCCTTTAAAAAACAATGGGATACACCAAGGTAACTGACTAATAAAACATTCCACAAGAGCTTTCGGAACAGATTTAGATTTATGTAGTTAGAGTAACTGCAATTTTAAAATGTATCTTTTGATATCATTAACTTTAAAGTATTTATAAGTTAACTCAAATTGTAAATTAATAGTACGAAAACTGTTGCTAAAACAAGAATTATATGAAAAAGTCTATGATGAATGAGAAGATTGATTTAGGTACGCAATTAATACATTTTTAATTCAAACGAAGAATTTGTAAACTATAATTAAACAATTACAGTTATAAATAGAGGTTACAACATGAGTGATCTTTTAATACTGAAATATTATTAAACGAGTCATCTAAATCGATATAAAAACGAGGCTTTTGCCGAGGTTTATATCGATTAAGATGACGAGTTTAATAATTTCAGTATAAAATGAACACGAATGATGTATTCTATTTATCACATACCCTGAAATAACAATCAAAATCCATGAATTGTCCCTTTCGATCGCTTAGTAGAGCGGAATTAAAACGTGTGTTATTCGGTCGTATCGGGTGATACATAAGCTAGTCCCTAGTCTGGGAATTTATCTTACCGTTTTCCCATTTGCAAAAATAAGTAAAAATAAATAAATAAAATTAACTGCGCTAGAGTCTAGATAAAATAATCTACCAGTTATAGGCTTCTGTTGTGTTTAATTAAATAAATCGATCTACTATATGACGTCATTTGTGTAAACTTTCATAGCGGCATATGACAACATTGAAATTTGCTGGATATAAACTCATAATTTGGATTGAAAATGTGTGTTCTAGTGGTTTCATTTTGTTTCGGGGATGTTGTAAGATCACACCGACGATGTTCTGAAAACGATGTCAGCGTCTGGGTCATCTTGTTTTCGATTTAAACGAAATGAAAATGGCTTTGTTGCTGTTGTTGAATTTCATCATAGACTTTCGGCGTATTTCTATCTTACGGAGTAAACAAGACGTCAGAAAGTAATATTTTCCGTGGATATTGTCAATATAAGGAATGCTTGAGTTACTTATAGAAGTTGATTGCTTGCCAGTTTTTTTATGGAGATTTTATTTATAACTTAAGAAGATAAAAGGCGATGTTAATTTCTCCCGGTTATTCGTAAAAACCATCTGTAAATTTAAAAAAAGGTTACCAACATGATATTTTACAGCGCTCTGCAGGCCTGGTGATTAACCCATCTACAGTTGATCATTATGCTTACCTCTTTGGTTGCACGACGGTGGCAGTGGTGTAAGAGTTTATGAAGGTTTATGGGGAAATCTTTTCTTAAAAGAACCTAGAAGCTCGATTTGTTTCTTTTATCCCTGTCATGGTATTCTTGCTGATTTTACTCCAGGTGCACTGGTCTCGGTAAGATCATTGAGTACCCGCCCTTTGGCTTTGCAATGCTATTAAATTCTTATGTTTATATGTTTGTATGCTTTTGCATGCATCATTGTTGAGCTTATTGGTGGGTTGGAGTTATTTCACCAAGATAATTTGTACTTGTTTTGTGATACGAGAACCTGTTGGGGCAAGTGTGAGGTTGGTGCACCCTAGAACCTGGTTTAAACCCCCAGTGGCAATTTGTTTTTGCTAATGACCGTTTCAAGGCGGTATCCCCAAAGGTTCTCTTCTTCGTTAATTGTTTGTGGCGTCCTATTTGAACTGACATACTTATATAAAACATGCGCTCTCTCTCTTCCTCTCTTCTTTTTCGATGCGTGGGGAGGCTGTGTTTTTTTAGTGTGGCGATTCCTGATATGCATATATTGATTTTTTGCCTGAAGTGGTCAGATGGCAAATTTTAGTAAGTAATTTTCATAAATTTGTTTTGATCGCTGATAACGCGGATGAATAGCGATTCTAGTTATACATCGAAAATATATAACGGGTGTTATTACACTCCCACACCGGAAGGTATGTGATAAAACATTTTCCTAGTAAGGTCAGTCAGTTAATATACATGTACTTCATATTCTTAGTTTCTAGAAGACCAGTAAACAAAGTAATCGGATGCAATAATCTTACACATTCAATGTACATTTGATTATATTTAAAGTTGTTATAGCGTTTTTAATGCAATCACTCAAAAAAGGTCATACAATATACTGATAAGTCAAAAGAACGGATTTCGCATAATTTATATGCATTTTACAGTGGTACATTGAATATAAACCACATCTGAGAGAATGAATTATTCCACTCTGAAATATTTACACTTCAACTTTGTCCTCTACGATAAAGTCTTAATTATCAAACGGATGATCATAATTTCTGTAGGTAAACAGTGTGACGAATTATTTTATAAGGCGTGGATACAGTAGAGCCGTTCGTAATTTATTGGACGTTACACAATCTTTTGACGTGTGACATCGACGAGCACGCGTGTTTTACCACGAGTAGCTACGAAAATACGTGCCGTCATTCACTGTGTCGTAAACGTTGCTGATTCAAAAGCTTTTTGAAAAGTCGTAATACTACGAATTCTTCTCATAATTTCTGTACTATTGAGAGTATTTATGAGTGTAAATATAAGGATTGAATAGATATTTTTAAGTTTTTTATTTGAGTATGAAAAACAGTTATATTGTTTAAAGTACGCGAGAAGCCCTTCGGGCTTTACAGACTTTAAACAAACCAACTGTTTTCCATACCCATATAAAAACCATCAAATATCGATTCAACCCTTAAAAGTAAACATATAGCTTTAACGTAGAATCCAAAAGTAAAATGGCGTATGAAATGTCCCAAGGGCAGAAAAACAACAACATAAAAACGTCTGCCCTGGCATAGGATAGCTCTTCCATGTCAAAAGTAATCGAGGGAAAACGACTTGTCTGGGACAAAGTGAGAATACGCTACCTGATTTGAACTGATCATTATTGGCATTGTTTCTATAAGATACAAATCTAATGGAGACTTTCGCCAAACATAGCCAGTGTGATCCACGAGGTATCCAAGGATCAGAAGATTAAACAACAAAAAGTCCACCCCATCCTGTACCTGTAAAATGTTTAATAATGTTTTAATAACGTTTAAGTGTTATATGCACTTACATGTATAACTTTGAAAATTGTATGTATACCCTAATCAAAATTTTATAATACAACTTACAAAGAAAGAATACAATAACTCGAATCTGTTCCTACATATTATTTGATAGAAAAAATGAATTTTAATGTGTCCTTGTTCGAAATGATCGGCATCATGTTCTTGCAAGTTTGTGTATCGAAGGCATTTTGATTTATAAAAATTATATATTAGTTGTAATATTTGCACAAGTCTTTTCTTTTTAGTGGATGAGAATAATACGTGTTGTATAACATATTCACTTTTTCAATCATTACCTCGTGCGATATGTCAATATGAACAATTCTTGCAGCCAAAGATGATGGCTTTAAAACGTGCTTCAACAGCTTTTTTGATACGTATTGTAGATCAACACATTGTCCTTGAAGAGGTATTGACACTGTAGAGATGGTAATAGCTTCTTTTTTTAGGGTTTGAAGTTCTTTCTCCTTTTTCAGTTTGAACAAAGTTTTACCAACACCAGCACGCGAAGATTTCAAAACTCGAACTGTTGAGCTATAATGACATAATATATAAAATGAAAACAAATAAAATTTGATTAAAATTGACATGACCTATAGTTAAATGTATATTATATACGACAATTTTTTCCTATTGCTAAGCTTATTAAAAATGTTATTATGCTGACAAGCACACGCTAAAATTAACATTATGTGTGTCTTGGATGTTTAAAATATATACAGTATAAATCTTAATGGCCTTATGCTTTTGGGGAATAATATAATAGTTTTTATTAATACTAGCACTTTTATGTCATCAGTCATTATTCTCTGATGCGTACGAGGGTAATTAAAACCATCAGACATGCGGTAAGCATAAATGAAAACAAAATGATTTTACTAGTTAAAGACATGAAAAAAGTAAATAATGACTTAAATGAAATATATATTTTTCAAGTTTCTTTTCCAGAGACGCATTACACTTGTGAGTTATAGATATATGACATGTTATTCATCTCTATCGCTTGACATTATATTGTGTGTTTTTTTAATTATATTATAGTTTATTACGAGACAGCATACGTTTAATACCGTAAATTGGGATAGTTTGGCCTTGGTTAATAATTGGCCACCCTCAGGATAAGGCCAAAATTAAAAACAAAATATGTCACAGGTAAACATTGATCCTTTTTCGTGCAAATACAACAACAATACAGATTATCTATTTATCGCTTTTTAAAACAACCAGATAAATCTCATTATAATTATTAAAAATTTCAATCAGTGTATTTCAGTTTAATGGATTATTATGTGTTGCAATAAATGTTGTGAAAATGTCGATCTTGAAATATTTTTTGCATTAAACATGACACATAACATATCTGTGTTTATCTATCGCCACACAATGATAAATGGCCAAAATTAAACTGGCCAAAATAAAACTTAGGAATGATGGGGAAAAATGGCCAAAATATCAAAACGTCAAAATATCCCAATTTACGGTATACGACCAATTTCGACACTTCATACTTTCGTTCAGATATAAAAAGAAGCGGATTATTAATAAAACTTTTAATTAATTTTAACTTTCCAATTTAAACATTACGAGGACGACCGCACATGATTCTGACGCAAACATTAGGCGAATAACGTAAGGTGCCTACCATGTCATGTCCAAAGCCCACGCAGCACTGTTACCCTCCATGTCCGTTCCTTTTAACTGTTCATCGGTATAGGCTTTAATTTGGTTAATTTCAACCTTTGGCGTCTCCCTTCTAAATTTTTCAAGGAACGAGACCATTCCTGAGCGATTTCTATTTTCAAAGCTGCATATTATAATCAGCTGATATCTGGCATCTATAATAGAGTTGTACTGAACATTATTTATTAAATTTAATTGCATAAAATAATTATAAAATTAATATATCTCTAATTTTAGACGAAGTGTTTGTAAAACACACAACCGAATCGTGACTATTTTAAAAAAGCAACCATGAAGCATCTACCATTTTAAATTGGGGAAGTGTATGTTTGTTGTTTCTAAAATGTTGATATTAAACTTGAAAATATAAGAACTCTCAGTGGACATCTTAAAAACTATAATTGATTTAAGAAAAAATAAACGAGGCAATCGTCTGTTTTAACGTAACGTCGTTATCTCATAGAGCACGAACTACGAAAGAAAAAGTCGAGATGTGCGCAGTACGATCGCAAGCACCGCCGTATCAAGGCATGGGCATCGCCAGTAGAAGCCTTGAGATTGACAAGAGCGCCGAGCAACGGTGCGCACGTTGAGCAGCACAAACAAACAAACAAACACCGTCGCTCGGCGTTCTGATAAAAGCGAAAGGGGTATACTGTAAGGTATTCACGGCAACTATTAATATTTTCAACGCTACATGAGCTCCGCGAAAGCGCGGGTAATATTCGAGGTGCGAACGCAGTGTTTGTCAGTGGCGCTTGCATAAAGATTGTATAGCGTTCTTTGATATATCACTTTGTATCTTTCAAGTTTTTTCTGCGAGCCTATGGCGCTTATACGTAGTGATATATTTTACTGCGCTTTATTCGCTATAAAGTGATATATTTTACACTAAATGACGGCGATCTTTGCGATCCCATGGCGTTTTACCCCGTCCATCGGCGTTTGCATGACAAATAAAAACGAACAAAAGCTATAAACTAATCGGATATCCAAATAAACATTCATTTAACCACTACGTCAGCAGGCCGCATTTATGTTTGCCAGAAGGCAACGATGATGAGATGTCCTGAACATAATTCTGGGACGACGGCGGAAGAGGGCGCAAACACTTCGTTTTACAGCTAGTGCAAACAAACGATTTAACCCGCCCTCATCACAGTGTGGGCCCCGTAAAAGCGCAGTCGAAGCACTGGATGCACCGTGAGAGCGCAGACAATCTCCAACAAGAAATTCATTGCAACACAATAGAAGGTAGGGAATGTACTAAAAACGCGTTGGTCTCTGTGAGGATGCCGTGACATTTCCATTTTCCCCCAAAATATCACATTTTTCTTGCGATCTCACGGCGCACTGAGAAATTGAACAACGAAGTGCTGACGCGTTGAAATGCAGTCAAGTATGACAGTTTTAGCTTGTTTCCTTAAAAGCTCCGAAACCTTAGATAGTAAGACCAAAAATATTTTCCTACTTTACAGCCGGAATAGCAACTTAATGCATTTGAGTGAGTATAAGGAGTTGTCATTTATTGAAAGGGAAGAACCTCTGAATGAGATTTTAATTCGTCAACTCTATTTTAATGCAGCCTTGAAACATGTATAACAGTCTATGTTTTTAAATACATTGCTCTTTGCTATTTTAAAGGGATAGCTAAACAAAAACCATAGGGAGAAATAACAATAACAAATCAAAAAGTATTTTACAAAAAAAAATTTATTTGGTAAGGTGCTACAATGTAAAATTTGACACTTACCCGTCATAAAGGAATTCAAACTCATTAACCGTAAACCCTAATGTGTCTCTTAAATTGAAGTTTTTACTAAGTTTTGCTTGAGCGGGGGAATCAATCAAAAATCTCTAAAATGGGATGATGTTAGCATTGGATAATTGTCATATTATTGAGTAAAATAGTGTTCATTTTAAGACGATTATTACTTTTTGAATATGTTAACATTATAATTGAAAACTTACTAGTTGTTTTTAACTTGTCAAGGTATTCTTCAATCCGTTTCAGAGTTGCATCACAAACATCATATGGAAGTAAATCTGCATTTACGAAACAGTGCAGCTGTTGGCTTTGGTCGTCGAAAGCTCTCCGAAGAAATATATCAACCTTAGTTGCAAAATAACAAAAAATATGCACAGTCTTATTGTCTTCAGGAAATATCTGAACGTAACGGAAAACTAATCTAGTGTGTGAAATTTCATAGCACAATTAAACAATGCAATTTTGCAGATAATTAAAATTGGACAGAGGTAATTTGGCAATGTTTACATTGCTTTGTTTACATTATCGTTACATGTAAACAATGAATTAATATTTTAGTCGTTGATTAATACAAAGCGCAAATATCCCAGTACTTGCACAATTAGCTGTCGTGAGTGGTCTAAGACGCAGTCAATAAAATACTTTGAAATGCAAGTGTAGCAACGCTACATATTAGGTTGTAGGTTCGAAACATATTTTTTTACGTTTTGTTTTATTTTTTTACACAATAATTATTTCCGCGATAAAATAAACTGACGCAAAATACATTCAATACCTTGAAATAACTGCAATAAAACTTAAAAATATCAATCTAAAAGATTTCCTTAAAAGCCGCGTGTCAGTGTGATTCGAACCCGTGTCGAAAAAATTAGAACCTATGCAAGCCGGACATGTAAACCACTAAGCTACCGAGGCGATTTGACATATATATAGGAAAAATAGTACTTTTAACGCGTAAGTTTGCCTTAACCCGTGTTTACATTCTATTAATAATTGTAAACATCGCCAATTTAGCTTGGTCGACCTATATTTATCAAGTAAAATAACTATTGCAATTATTTAATAATTACACCAGAAGCTTTTCTTAAACTTATTTGAACATTGAAAACTATCAAAAGACTTGTGTTTCACCAGCAAAAAATTATTTGATTTCGTCTACTGTGTTGATCTATTTCAAAATAAATGAGACCATGAAAATTACTGATTTTGGTAAGCACAAACAACTGAGCAAACGTGATTGCAAGATAAGTTTCTTTTTTAAATTTCATTCCTTTCTTACTTTAAGTTGAATCTGGTGAATATATTGTTTTTAAAGTACTTTTACATACATGTTTTTATATTATTATGCTCTCTCTTTAACAAATTCTTCTTCTCACACCAGTGTTATATTGATACTAATAGTATCTAAGAAAATATAAAATATCAAATTTCAATCGCCACATTGACTTTTTTCTTTACTATTTTGTAACGCATGCAAAATGAATATATATTGATAACGATTATTTGTGCAGGTTTTCTTTGAACGATTTTACCGATAGGAAGAGTTTGATATTTATATGTTTTACCGATGACAGCGGGATGACGACCGTAAACGGCCTTTTACGAAACACGATGTTGTAATAACACGAGGACTTTATTGAATTCATTAACACTATACATATTTACATATTTACCTCATCTATAGAAGTGTCTTTCGTACACAATATAACCTCGTCTGATTGTGGCAGTTTCTGTTCTTCTCCCGACATGTACATTGTCAACGTTGTTGCAATAACATCAGCTAATACACGAAAAAATTGAAATTTCTGTGTTTTTTTTGCATACTGATTTTATTTATTGTCATGTTAACGTTTGACGTTTTTAACATATCCTGCTGGATATATCGATAATTATATGCATTTTTAAAACAAATCATGTACCTCTCGCAGAAATTAATGATGAGTAAAATGTGTGTTCAGGTATTAAAGAACTAAACTGTTAACTAGTTTTCAAAGGGCCATTTGGGGAAAAAGACTATTTGTATAAAGTGGATAAACGTGATCAGTGAAAAAAACGAGCCTTCAATATTTTGATTTTTGTCGTCTTAGGTGGTGGTTCTCTAAGTTTCTTTTTTATCTGTTTTATTATCACATTTACGTTGTTTCTGTCGGTCGTAAAACGTTGCCCCGTAAATTCAGAAAGTGATGGTATCAGTAGCCCGCTTTAAAGGCCGTTCAGCACGATATTTATATTTGTGAAAATATTGAGTTTCACTCAACCCGAGTCTAGGCGGCATTTACAGTAATATGCATTTCCATTATTGCTCATGAACGGGCAGTCATGCCGAGCTTGCAATATTTTGTTTTTTTCGTCATGTTCGGTGGCTTTCAAAGTTTTTTATCCATTTATTTAAAGACGATTGCTACAGTTTCAAAAATATCTCGAACATTTTGAGTTGTTAAGATTTAAATGAAACTTTGCGTGATGTTAAATACATAACCAAGGTATAAAAATATGAAATAAAATAGAAATGTTGAGGTATTTTTTAAATTTTTATTTATCTTTTTGCGGTGTCACCTTTTGAATGAAGTGAAAAACATATATATTCTAAAATGTTATTTTATAAACATTGAAATAGCATTGTTCTTTATAAATAAAGAATTAAATACATTATTTTACATGTAATCAACAGGCCTGTGTGTTGATTAAAATGTTTTCTTCTACATAAAGTGAGCTGAGGTTTATCTTTGTTACATACTTGTAATTAATAAATGAGTATCTTAGCAATTTGTCCAGATTTGAAAACAAATATTTTTACATGTTTTAAATATATTTTTATATTTCCAATACAGGCATGCTGACCTTTGTTGGAATTGTCTTTTAATACTGTTTTGGTAAGTTTGGGAAATTGTTAATATTGTAATTGTTTTTGGTAACAAGTTGGAATCTGTTTTATTATTAGCCAAATACATTCATTTTCCGCGTATCTTTTTTTTTCTTAGAGAAAACGATTTATTTTGCATTTTTTCTTATTCGTGACATGTATTACAAATACTTGAATTTAGAATAAAATGTTGTTGTTTTTTATTATTATTTATTGTGGTTTTAAAGATGATTGTGTTCAGCCGTTCATTCCATCTTCGTGCGGTGAATATTAGCTCAATCACATTTTAACAAGCCTGGCGATATATCATTTTTTATTTCATATTTTATTGTATTAGTGAATAAATATCAACGCTGAAAAATTTATCAATTGAAAAACTTATGAATAACAGCAATCTTCTTAAGTAATTGTAACAGTTTAAAAAATATAGTTTCAACAGTTTTTATGTAATGTTCAGTACCGATATACTTTTACTGATTGAAATAGGTGTTTAAGTTCATTTTTACTTGAGATGGAGCAAAGAAACAATCGATCCTATTAAGTTATTTTGGGAGCCAAACCAGCAAGTGCCAAATTTGACATAAACAGTTCTCAAGAAAAAAAAGTTAAATCAGAGCCAAACAATTTGATTAAGGTACATAATTTATAAGCAGAAAAAGGATATAATTGAACAGTCAACTGTTTTTTTTTATTTGCAAGAGCACAAATATAGCTCAATATGTTAGTTAACCTAACTCTAAAATTAAAACAACATATGAAACAAAACGAACTTCATAAAATGGGACGTGAAATAAAATAATTCATCATACGTACCTATAGGACAGACTATCAAATTTGGACAGCCTGGATTCATACCTTTTGGCAATCTTCGAATTGTTCTCGACTCTGCAAATATCAGGTAATGCTTTCAAAACGAGCACAGTTTATACATCTATTGTGGAGTTTCTATTAGACCTCTTCTTTAAGATTAATCTCCAACTCTAGTTCTTGTACAACTACTAAAATATCCGTGCTTTCAACGTCTTCCCTTACAGCCAGAAACACTATGTGATTTAATGTTGTAAAACGTTTCTTTTGAAAATACTATAAAATATTTATTTGTGTCAATTAAACCCAAGTGACGTCTTAAAAGACGCTTAAATTAAGCTACTTTTCAGGCGTTTTGTTTATCAACTTATGACTTTTCCACATTGTACACTTCACTCACTCATAATTAAATAAAAAAATGAGGTCTTATTAAAGGCTGTAAAATGTCACCCTGATGTTTAGTAGAAAGAGATTACACAAATTCTATTTCATTAAATAATATGCTTAATAAAATAAGAAACGCATCTTCGTTCAACACGAAATATATTTCGATTTTAAAGAAGTTCCGTTTCTTATTTCTTTAAGTATATAAACAGATCAGCAACAGCATAATACTGTTTTATCGCAATATAACAGTTTTTCTTATGTCTAAACTTATATAATCTTCTCCTATTATATTTTTAATTTATCTTGAATATTTTCTTAGAATTTTAATTATAGCGATTTAGTATAGTTTATCCAGTTTCATTTTCCTGAAACGAAAACAATTCCCTTTAAATCCAGACTGTGGTTTAAATGTTTTCGAAGACAAAAACACTTAGACGATTCAGATTGTATCATTTTATTAACAAGTGCAATCAAAACAGATGCAAGTGCTGTAACTATTTAAAATGTAATTCCACTATTAAATCTACAGTTAGCTGGAGAACATTTTCTGTTAAATCATCTAATCAGATCTAATCAGATATTCACTGACAAATTGATACAATATGATTTATGTTTTAATTTGCAATGCATTAAACAGTTGAATTCAATATGTTGGAAAAACAAGACGTCCTTTAAAAGATAAATATTTCAACCTCTAGGAACACTTATATTCGATAACAGATGCTTCATGAGCATTTAAAATAAGAGTTATTCTTCTTTCGAAAAATAAGCTCCAAAGACCTTACTTTCTTTGTTTAAAATGACAATATTTATCAAGGAGGCAACATTTTTAAAAAATCTTGATTTCGACAGTTTTGATTTGCTTGAAATACGTAAACGAAAATCACGAGATAAAGACTTATACTGCGGCAACATCAAAACAAAATCGCGTGTTAATTGTTCCATTCATGACCTTTAAATTATTTTAAAACACTCCGGTAGACAAGTTTTGTTTTCACGTTTGGCTTCTCTTTATATAACAAGTTTACAGAACTTTGATGAGCAGGCCGATGACATTGTTATAAGAACTCATCCACGATCGTTTGTTTTGAATACAACTGGTAAAAATAGCTTCTGGTATATTAAATGTGTGTGTGCTGTGCTTCTGCATACAACATTGTTAAGTTGTTTGGTGGATTAGGGTAATTTCACCAGAACAACTTGATACTGTTCGTTCAAATGAGAACCTGTCGGGGCAAGTGTGAGGTTGGTGTACCCTATAACCTGGTTTAATGGTTGTAACCCCCAGTGGCAAATATGTTATCCCTCGGTTTCTCTTTCTCGTTAATTTTTATTGTGTCTATTTTGTAATTAATCATTTAGTTACACATGCTCCAATTTTTCGTCTTTATTTGTTGGTTGTGTGGGGAGGCTTATATTCTGGTTGTGGTCATTTCACTTTTTATTATACAGCCAAAAGTGTTTCTAAAATAATGGAGACGTTTTCTTTTATGACAATTCAGACTTTCACTTACCTGCATATTTATTTTTACTTTACTACTTACCTTTAACGATGACAAAGCGTTTGTGTAAAAATATGGCAAATGGAAATGTTGGCTAAATTAGAGTATTTTGTAGTTACCTTGTTTTGACAATATCTCAAGGATCATACCAAGAAGATCAAGACTAATGTAGTTTCTGGAACTAGCCGAAAAAGTAGATGTTTCAAAACGTGTCCAAACTTCTTTCATTTTCTCTATCAAATATTTCACTCCAACCCCGCTGAAACATAATAATAATATTTACTTTTTTGCGTAGTGCTTTATTTATTTGATCAAATGAAGATAATAAATAGACAAATCGATTGTAGGTTAATACGTCGTTAATAACTCGTATAACGCTCAACACTGTTTTTAGCAGTTTTCTGATTTCATAACAAGTCATCAGAGTATTATTTGTTGCAAACTTATAAAATTGACCGGAAGCGCTCACATAATTTATCTTTTTAAAAAGTATCTAAATAAAACGCATGCTTCTTTGATGAAAACAAAAATTTATATCTAGTTTAAATGCCAATGTTGTATTTATTTATATGTAAAAATACTTTAAATTAAAATTGATTTTTAGAAACAAGTTAAAATAAGTAAGTTTTGTTAAGATCGATTTATAAATTATAACTCGACTTCATAGATATACCTGCGTTGTCTTATTGTACAAAATAGATCCTTTATTGAAACAGTATCACCCGTATAACTCCAAGACTCTCTCTGATTGATATCTGCATTCTCATGGATTGTTTTTTCCGACCCATCTTTATTTGCATTAGCCATACACCATTCTACCCCTTTAAACAATAAAAAAATAAACGCATTGTTTTATTGCTGAAATAATATAAGCTTAGATTCGAACTACCAATGCTTGTGTTGAAGCAAATAATAATGCATAACAACATGTGTAAATTTTGCCGACAATTGTATGCCATTACATAGAATGTTTAAAAAATGTTAATAGCGTAAAGATAGCGAAATACTTCATTCCAACACCAACAAGGCAACAAACTTTAGTAACATGTTATGTGATAACGCAAGCAATCCCTGTCTCACTTCACCTCTTCACAAAACTTACCAGACGAAATTTACAAACGAAGAAAATAAACTTGATATTGAGAAGGTAAAACGGACTGTTTTAAATTAACATACAAGTTTCCATGTGCGTTTATCATTAATAATAATAATAATAATACAAATGGATGAAAAGGGAACTTTAAAAGCCACCGAACACGACAGATATGAAAATATTGCAGACTCGGTTTGAGTGAGCCTGTTCATGGGCAGTAATACCTTCTCGGGAAATGTATTTTCAATCCTTCACCATACTTTTTTCTCTTGACATCTTCGGCTTCATATTAGAATTTCTGTGTACTAAGTTTTTATGAACTACAAAATTCGACAATCGTAAATGAATAATGACTAGCATTAGACAATGCTTATGTTACTTTTAGTTATTAAAAACTTATTTAGAACTACTCTATCTCGATAGATCTCATATCAAGATACAATTTGAGTTTTTAGAAAGTTTATAGTGGTAACCTTTCTGTATGTCTTGTACTGATACATATTCGGTTGCTTCTCTAGCCAAATCTTTCTTAAATCCCATAGCAACAAGTCTTTTAATGAACTGTTCATCCTCAGTTTCCGGTGCAATATCCTCATCACTTGCAGTTTTTGAACGTTGAATTTCATCAACAGATCGTTTTGCTTCTGCCACAGCATTTGCAACATCACCTGGAAAGAAATACTTACTATATGTTTCCGTTTCTTCAGATCTATTAAAGTTTTAATTTAAAGTGAACAGATAAACAAGTTGTTTAAAATAAACAACTGCTTGTTAAAAAAAATCAACATATAGACAACTTACTCGTATAACACTTGGCCTGTTCTTACGAGGTATCTTTGATGAAATAAAAATTCTAATGTCCGCTTCGTTATTTGGCTACATGCGCTACTTTTACCTGAGTTATGTCACATAAAAAGTTAAAAATGTACGATCTATTGTCGAGAAATCATTGTGAAGTCTTGATGAAAAAGTAAAATATGCATATCAAGAATGGCCGCATTCAGCAGACACATTATTCTATTCAATAATTATTCTAAAAGACATTTCTCTTGTGGACTTAAAAATATTTCAGGATTTATTATCTGGTTTCAAAAACGTTTTCATGACAGCGCCAACAACTGTGATTAACTTTACAAATTTAACAAATTTTAATGCGCTTGTCCATAACAAATTGTGAAGAACTGAAAAAAATATGTCACTGTTTGTCTTTCAGATATACTCGAATAAGAATTTACTCGAGATTGAAAAGATGAAAATGGAACTTTTAAAGCCACATATGCATACTACTGCCCACACCGCCTAGCGACGGGTCGGGTGCAACACAATTTTTAACCAATAATATAGTTTAAGCGTTCCTCGCTTGAACGGGTTACAAGAGGAATAATCCGATACGTATTAGGTCGGTAGACGGTCTTGTATAATCCGATACGTCTCGGGTCGGTAGACGGTCTTTTAGTTCAATTCCTTTTCGCTTCCGGATTTGTATAAAACAAAAGGTTTTATTTGGGCGTTGGTAAAATTGGAAAATTTATAGTTTTAAAGTTATTGTTTGTTGAATATTTTGGTTTGAAATGATAAAACGGTGTTCACTGTTACAGGAAACTTTTATTTTGTAGGTTGATGCCTCGAATTTACGAGGATATTTGATGATAGGAAGGTGGTCGTTTGGAGACCAGGGCATGTTTATCGAATAGTTTGATTTTGGTGAATATTTTAACATATATGTCAAACCAAACGTTTCATTTGTAATTTAGTCATAAATAAATTTAAAAAAAAATGTTATATCGTCAAAATACTTCTCGGATATGAATAATCAAAGCTATTATGACGTCATTAGGCTAGCATGACGTCATTAGGCTAGCATGTTCGCTTTGTCTCGTGCTTAATATTACAATTATCATAATATGATTACTCTAAGTCATTGTATGTTATCCCAAACCCGGATGGTCTCAAGTTCAGCAGATGGCTTATAGCTATCTCCAAGGCTTGGGGGCTTATAGTCTCGAAAAGGATCAAGAACAAGTTCCAGAGTGGAGCCTTCTTAAAGTAAGAAAACAGGACTTCTAGTTCTATCCAGCAACAGGGGACTTTTAGTTCCAAAAGGTAATCTTTCATTTGAGATATGTTGCAACATCCTTTTGACTGGTCTGAAAGCTTTCTTCATAAAGTCGGGGGGGAGTGTTGTGACAGTCTATTTACGGTCGGACCCGTATGGTATCTTTGGTCCGGGTACGGTAAGGTGCGGTCAGGACGGCGTTTAGGAGACGAATTGCGCGCGCCACAGAGGTAAGCAGCAATAATAATAATAATAATAAATATTAAAAAAATGCAAGCCCCGTCTCCTCCCTGGCTGCGAGTAGTTTATCATTCTTATATTTAATTACAGATTCATTATAAGAGTAATTGTTCTTTTGTAACAGTCCATTAATACATATGATTGGAATAACTTAATTATATAATTTTTATTAATTATTGTCTGGAGGTGGGTATCAATGTTTGTTTTTCTTGCGATTTTCGGACCAGGAGGTTTTCCTATTTTTAAGAGGTCGTCTTGTCTATTTCAGATCTATAGAAGGGGTATATACGTTGGTTGTATTTGGTCATGTTTTCGGGAATAGGCAAGTGGCAGCAGGGTATCTGCCAAGGTTGTTGCACACATTTCGAAGGTTGTATTTATTTAACTTTATTTTTAAAGTATATTGATATGGAAGATAAGTATCATTTGGAAAATATTCGTTGTTGTTAAGTAATTGACTGAACTAGTTGTTTGTATTTTGATTGCCCATAAAGACAGCAACCAACAGTTTTATTATTATATGAAAAGAATTAATACGATTCGGCAATGGATGCCATAATCCTCAAACATGCCTTGGATACGTGGAATGTACAATGTGAACATCAGTGATGGATCTGGAAGGCGTTCCCCAACCCGCCCCTGTCCCGTTTAGTAGGGAGGGGACATCAATGTCCGTTTGTACTTTTGTTAATTTTGGCGATGTAATTGTCATTTTTTATGAGGTCTTCTTGTTTATTTCAGATCTACATGAGCTTATTTGGTCAACGTTTCATGAATAGGCAGCAGGGGATCTGTCAAACGGTTTTTGCACACATTTTGAAGGTTGTAATTATTATTAAATAATTTTAATACTTAAAAAATGAACAAGTTGTTTGTATTTTTGATTGTGTATTGACGGTGGTTTATTTGGCCACTGTTGTAATCATATTGAACATACTTGTTGTTGTTCAGTAATTGACTGAACAAGTTGTTTGTATTTTTGATTGCCCGTTGACAGTGGTTTATTTGGCCACTGTGGTAATCATATTGTGTTCAGCAATTGGCTGAACAATTTGTTTGTATTTTTGATTGCCCGTTTACAGTGGTTTATTTGGCCACTGTGGTAATCATTTTGTGTTCAGCAATTGGCTAAAAAAATGTGTTTGTATTTTTGATTGCCCGTTGACAGTGGTTTATTTGGCCACTGTGGTAATCATTTTGTGTTCAGCAATTGGCTGAAAAATTTGTTTGTATTTTTGATTGCCCGTTGACAGTGGTTTATTTGGCCACTGTGGTAATCATTTTGTGTTCAGCAATTGGCTGAACAATTTGTTTGTATTTTTGATTGCCCGTTGACAGTGGTTTATTTGGCCACTGTGGTAATCATTTTGTGCTCAGCAATTGGCTGAACAAGTTGTTTGTATTTTGATTGCCCGTTGACAGTGGTTTATTTGGCCACTGTGGTAATCATATTGTGTTCAGCAATTGGCTGAACAAGTTGTTTGTATTTTTGATTGCCGTTGACGGTGGTTTATTTGGCCACTGTGGTAATCATATTGAACGTATTTCTTGTTGGTTCCGTAATTGACTGAGCAAGTTGTTTGTATTTTGATTGCCCATTAACAGTGGTTTATTTGGGCATTGTTGGTAATTAGATTGAATTGACATGCTGTTGCTCAATATTAAACTGAACTATTTGAATTCTAAAATTTATCTGACTGCTTTGCTCTGCCGGTGAGGACTAGTGTAAAATTTGTTTGGCTGTTTTAATTGGTTGAAATTTGTTTTTAAGCTGGAATTTTTATTTTATAGATGCTGAAGGGAAAACGTCGTCGCGTAGAGGTCCAGGAAGCGCTCTCTTCCCTCGCTGGGGCATCAGACTCTCAGCAGTGACAATTTTGTTTACTTTGAGGTTTGCGATTTTAATTTATTTTAAACATGCTGAACTTTTTATAGATGCTTAAGTGAAAAAGTCATCGCAATGAGGTAGAGGATGCGGCCTTTCCTCTCTAGCTGGGGCACCAGAGAGTTCAACTGCAGAGAATGTCTCGAGCGGGGTGGTCTTATTGTTTGATGATCAACTAGATGATGCGACCAGGCGGGTAGCGAAGCACTTGGGGCTGGCCAGAATGACGCAGTCCGCTTTTGGAGGGACCTAGAGTTTGGATCTCAGATCTACAGGAGGGGCAGATAAGTCGGTTATATTTGATCATATTTTCTAGAATAGGCAAATGGCAGCAGGGTGTCTGGCAATGTTGTTTCACAGTTTTGAGGGTGGTATTTATATTTAAACGATAAAAAGGGAACTTTGAAAGCCATCGAGCACGACAAATATGAAAATGTTGCAAGCTCGGTTTGATTGAGCCTGTTCATGGACAGTAATGGAAATGCTAATTACTGCCCACTTTTATTATTTGACAATATATGTGTGGAAGATTAACACATTGAACATACTTGTTGTTAAGTAATGGACTGAACTAGTTGCTAGTATTGTGATATCCCATAGAGAGTGGTTAATTTGGCCTTTGTTGGTAATCACATTGAAAATTTTTATTGTTGTTCAGTAATTGACTGAACTAGTTGTTTGTATTTAGTTGTAGTTTTGTTAGGCCTCTGTTGGTAATTACATTGAAAATATTTGTTATTGTTCTGCAGTTGACTGAACAAGCTGTTTGTATTTTGATTGCCCATGTACAGTGGTTGATTTGGCCTCTGTTGGTAATCACATTGAATGTACTTATTGTTGTTCAAAAAATGACAGAACGAGTTGTTTGTATTGTTCATTTCCCATTGACAGTGGTTTATTTCGCCACTGTTGTTTATGATGTTGAACAAACTTCCACCGTTGTTTAATATTTAAAGAACTGGCAATTATAATTTGTCTGACTGCTTTCGTACCACAGTAATAATTTTTGTTAACTTTAAGGTTCGCGATTTGAATTTATCCTAAACATGCTGAAATTCTTTTTATAGAGGCGATCTCTTACAGTTAAGGCACCAGAGTTCAACTGCAGAGAATGTCTTGAGCGGGGCGGTCTCATTGTCTGATGTTCAACTGGAAGTTGTGGCCAAGCGGGTGGCGAAGCAATTGGGGGCTAGCAAGAATGACGAAATTTCGCTTTTGGATGGACCTAGAGATTGAATCTCAGGCAACATTTTTGCACGGGCGAGCAGTGCATATCTACATCAGCATCTTTTGGATGGACCTAGGGATTGAATCTCAGGTGAGTAACACAGTCTCAACAAAAGTCTTGGGTTTCACTTGACTAATGCAGTAAAAATGTATATGGCGAATTTATTGAATTGGTTAGTCTTTTTTTCCATCTTTTAAAGACAGCAATGACAAATATATTGAGATTGTTGATGGTAATATTCAACTGAAAAGTAAGAAAGCTAAAGCCCCCACCCTTTTTAATAATATTAACACATGGACAGATGCTTCTCTAGTCTATGTCAGCATTTATTGTTCAGTTCACACAAATGATGTTCAGGTTCTACTTAAGTATATGTATAATGTCAGGATTGCTGGATCCAAGGCTGGTTAACATATGACGAACAGTTCAGGTACAACAAGGCACGTAACGCTAACATGCCTTGGGGCAAAGTAGACCAAGAATTATTATTACTGTATGTTCACTTCTCGTCAAGGATGAAGTCTTTGCAGGGATCTCTCTCACAAGAAAGAAAATGCTATGATTTTAACTATAAAGGTTTATGTTCAAAGGAAACTTGCGTTTATTCACACATACGGATGCATTATAACAAGGAGCATCCCAGTTAATTTTTCAGGGAATTGCAAACGATCAGAATACCCAGTCCACTGGACCATCTCACTAAACTTGTTGTACACTGTTTGATGATCAAAAAGGGCTTCAGGTAACATTCGAATTTTGGCAGCTGTTGAATACAGTATCGCCTGCGTCTGTCTGTCGAAATCTGATTAGTTGCCTTTTAAGGCTATTTTTTATTTTTATCATATTTCGGCTTGTTAAGTCTTAAACGTTAGAAAACTACACATGTTACAAAGGTGGCGGATTTATTCGATATCCATAAATTCCTCAGTCATATTCATGTCTGTTTTAACATGAGGTTCTATCATTCTTAAGTTATACCATTCTCAGTATAGGCTACAACAGGCACTTCATTTATTCGTCATTATTTCAACAGACTGGAGAGTATGGGCCGTGGCTCTGCTCGAACAATAGAGATTTTTGCTGAACACTAATAATTTTTGTTTCTGTCTCGCCCAGAAGTTATTTTCTACTATTTCGGTGGCGATATGGCATAATTATGTACGGATTATGCCATGTGGCGGTTAAGTTGTCGCCACCAGCCGTTTGCAATATAATTAATAAGAAGAGAACCAAGTGTGCTTCTGGTCCCAGGGCTACTTTCTTCTCTATCTTAATTGAGTTTGTTGTAATTAGCAAATTATTATGGTAAATTGTCGGAGCCATGGCCTTTACTCCCATTCAAAATAAAACAAAACAACAAAACATTTACTGCAGTGTTTGTATTGTTCTTTAAGGATTATTTCCGCTTGTAATATAGTTTAAGCGTTCCTCGCTTGAACGGGTTACAAGAGGAATAATCCGATACGTATTAGGTCGGTAGACGGTCTTGTATAATCCGATACGTCTCGGGTCGGTAGACGGTCTTTTAGCTCAATTCCTTTTCGCTTCCGGATTTGTATAAAACAAAAGGTTTTATTTGGGCGTTGGTAAAATTGGAAAATTTATAGTTTTGAAGTTATTGTTTGTTGAATATTTTGGTTCCCGCCCACCACACCCTTGAGGCAAGTTTAGTAAAATATTAATCAGCACTGTATCTTGTTTGATTTTCTTGTTGCGTTGTGCTGCTTTGTTTTCTGATTATTTTCAGGAAGAAAACAAACAAGATGCAAACGTCACGGCTCCTGGAATTGTACGTCTGCTTGGGGAAGTTTGCTTTGAAATTCTGGAATCCGTGGGAAGTTTTGTGTATTGACTTTGTTCGGAAAACTATTTAAACTGATATTTCTTTACTTTTTCAAAGACATAGTCTCTGGTGAGCGGTTAAGTTGTCGCCACCAGCCTTTTGCAATATAATTAATAAGAAGAGAACCAAGTGTGCTTCTGGTCCCAGGGCTACTTTCTTCTCTATCTTAATTGAGTTTGTTGTAATTAGCAAATTATTATGGTAAATTGTCGGAGCCATGGCCTTTACTCCCATTCAAAATAAAACAAAACAACAAAACATTTACTGCAGTGTTTGTATTGTTCTTTAAGGATTATTTCCGCTTGTAAACAGTACAATTACGGTCAATCCTAAACGACGGTATGCATATGAAGGTGTTTCAAATTTATACTTTTATTCTAGCTGATATGTGTATAGGTGCGTATTGGTCCTAAATAAAAGAATGGGTTTGAACATAACGAGAAAACAATGGACGGAACTAAACAAAATAGGTAATGCATCCAAAGAGTTTCACAAAGCAATCTTTCCTTGTTATCACTAAAACTGTTAATTGGTAAGAAACTAAAAAAGGTAATTTCGTGGGTAATGCTACGTACAAATGTACGTACAATGCTACATACAAAATATCAAAGCTCTATATTTTTAGCATTTACTTTGAAGATTTATTTTAGTTCCTTTGATCTAAATATGCAGCGAACAAGAACTATTTGAACAGTTTTGATAGAGGGTGACCCAAAGATCATTCATTTGACGTTTTTTTGAAAATCTATTAAACAGAGAGACGTCGTTTGAACAAGAGTTGATGACCTGTAAGTGTGACAATGACCTTCGAGTAACTGACCTGGGTCTTGTACGCGACATGTCGTCTTCATATGTTTGTCATTTCAGCCAAATTATTTTAAAATCCCTCAGGAATTGGCATTGTTATTGAGCGGACACAACCACCAGTGCACTACTAGAGATAATGATTTCGACCTGTCTGTGAAACATTTACATTCAGTTAACTGACCTGCGTATTGTGCGCGACACATATTGTTTATGTTTTAGATTTTTCTGACAGGTTATTAAAAATCCTTCAAGAAATGACAGAGCTAATGAGCAGACATGACCACCATTGGATTACCAGGAAGTATGATTGACCAGTAAGTGTAACCGACATGTGTCTTGTGTGCGACACGTCGTCTTCATGAGTTTGATATTCCTGACAGATTATTTCAAAATCCCCTCATCTTTTTGCTAATTTGACTCCAGTACCTCTGGTCAAGGTAAGTTCATTGAGTACCCGCCCATTTAGGCTTTGCAATGCTATATACTTCTTATGTTTTATATGTTTGTTTGCTTTTGCATGAAACATTGTTGAACTGTGGGTTGGAGTTATTTCACGAAGACAACTAGTACTTGTGTTTTGATATGAGACCCTGTTGGTGCAAGTGTGAGTTTGGTGCACCCTAGAACCTTGTTTAAACCCCAAGTGGCAATTTTGTTTAACACTGACCGTTTGAAGGCGGTAATCCTACAGGTTCACACTTTTGTTAATTGTTTGTGGGGTGAGTTTTGAAGCAGATTATTTTATTAACCATGCTTTCTCTCTTCTTGGCTGTGTGGGGAGGCTGTTTTTTCTAAATGTGGCAGTTCTTAATATGCATATTTCACATGTTTTCATCTGTAAGTGTAACCTAGACCTGTGAGTAACTGACCTGTCTCTTGTGCGCGACATGTCGTCTTCATGAGTTTGACATTTTTGACAAGTTATTTTTTAAATACATGCGTGAATGACGGAGTCATTGAGCGGATATAAAGAACGGACAGACAGAAGGTCGAACGAACTGACTGACGTTTCGACTTCTATACGCCCTTCTTCGGCGGCATAAAATTATTACGTGTATAACGTGTTTACATCATGCCCAGTAAATGAATAGTAAAATTTTATTTCTTTAATAAACAAAGAGTCATAACTTTGATGAAACTGGTTTCAAGACTATTGTTGTACAACCATCTTTGCAACATGTCTAATCATATGCACACGTTTGAAAGAACTCAGCCAGAACGAAAGTGAAGAGATGATCATATACATTTCCTGGTTGATCTTCTATGCAGGTTTGAAAAAAGCCGCCCGATAGTATATGAGGAGTTGATGCCACAATACTATATTTAATTTGCTGAAATTATCGACCGGTCATAATTCTGGTAAAATGATCGCCGGACATAAAGCTATCCTTTACGGCCATCTACACATCCTGTTTGATTATATGTACAAGTTTGAATGAAATCTGTCAGAATATCAATGAAAAGTTGATGCCATAAAATTATATGACAGAAATTAACAACGGGCAAAAATCAATATGGTCGCAGAAAAAGATCTTTTCTAAAAGACCATCTACACATCCTGCCTGATAACTTGTGAAAGATTATAATCAATCTGACTAAGTTCGGAATTCATGAAACAAAATTTTATTTCTAAAAACAACAAAGGGCCATAACAATCTTTACGACCATCTACACATCCTGCATGATCATCATGTTTGAAAGAAATCCGTCAGATATTTAATGAAGGGATGATGTCACATTTGGTTGACGTGCGTGCCTCCCACTCAAAATTAACAATAATAATTATTAAAGTGGAATACATGTTTTTCAACTGATTCCATTTTTTACATGTAATAAGTATCGTCTAATTATGAAACACTCACCTTCATTGCAATTTTTCTTCACAGCAGAAAGTAAGGGGTATATCAAACAACATGGGCCCTCGTCAGTTTCCACTTTTGCAAGTTCCGTTTGAAGAATAACCAATTGATTAATAGTAAAGTAGTCTAGTTGTCGATACTTTTTGCGTTTCATTTCAATATTCTGTATCCAGCAAATAAGACAAGTCTCCATAAAGTTGGCTATTTCCCGAATCATATCAGCCAAGTTCTCTTTTCCAGAAAGTTCCCCCTAAACATAGTTTGGAAATGTTAGAAGATACTTGATACATATGTAAGTAGAATGGTTTCTTTAATATTAAAACAGAAGTAAAAACCTAGTACATTAACCATGTTGTTCAATTTAATTTATGACGAAAGTATTGCGGTCAAAATTTCCATGAGCAAAAAGAGAGGGAGAGTTTACAACATGACATTTACAATAAAAAACCTCGTTACGCGACGGAAACCTGGTTTTCTTGTAAAGTATTAAAGAGATTTTTTGTAAAGAAAACTGATACATGTAAAACTGACAAATCATAAGACAAAACATTTAAGTAACAGTGTACATTAAAAAAAAGTAAACAAAATATCGTTTGAAGGGAAGCACAGGTGGAATATAATCATTGACTTGGACCACTCAACCCCGATCTTTAAGACATTTGTGTTATTATTGGATCAGACATGTGAGAAATGAAACATAAAAATGTGTTAGTTGGAGGGCGGTTGAGGAGTCCACTACCTTGATCACACACATCTGGGTAACAATGTCAGGTTACGCCTTTAAATAAGCTACACATACACTTAGTTCGGTGTCAACGGTGCCATTAGGTCTAAGCAAACTCAAAACAGGTCCAAGAAAAATAGATGAAAAGGGAACTTTAAAAGCCATCGAGCACGACAAATATGAAAATATTGCAGGCTCGGTTTGATTAAGTCTGTTCATGGGCAGTAATGGAAATTCATATTACTGCCCACGCCGCTTAACCCCGGGTTGTGCGAGACTCAATATTTACACCAATAAGCAGTACAATGTTGATCCGTCACTAACAATGGTATGCAAAAGGCGGGGAACATGGGACCTTCAATTCGGTATTTTCAGATAAATACCATTCCATGTTCAGCGGCGTGTGGTCCCCAGATAAAAGAATGGGTTTGCCCGTTTAAGTTATAACACAGGAACTATTTTTTTAATTTTTAAGCAACAGTGACTTCGACCTTAATTACACACATCTATGAAGCAATCCCGAGTTGCATCAAGATAAAAGCTACCAAAATATAAAATTAGGTGTCAATAAGTCTCAGCTAACTCAAGTAAAAACATTGAACCTGAATTACAATTTTAAGCAACAGTTACCTTGACCTTGACCACCGACACCTTGGTAGAAGCATCTGGATCTAAGCTTCCCGCAAACCAAGTTTGGTGTCAGTAGGTCAAATTAAACTTAAGTAATTATCCGGAAACTTTATTTCTATTTTAGCAATAGCAACCTAGACTTTGATTACAAACACCTGGGTAGCAAACAAAAGCTTAATCTTCATATATGCACGCACAAAGTTCTGTGCCAATAGGTCGACGAAAGCTTAAGTTATTAAACGGAAAATTAATTTCTGTTTTCAGCAACAATTAACTTGACCACAGACAACTAGGTAGCAAACCCAAGCTGTATTTTGATATTAGCTACCAAAACTAAGTTTTCGTCAACAAGCCTAAACAAACTTAAATTATCGAGCGGAAACTGTATTTCTATTTTTATTAACAGTTACCTTGACCTAGAATAACGACACCTAGGTAGCGATCCCACGCTGCCTCTTGCAATGAACTGCACACATACCAAGTTTAGCGTCAATAGGTCAAAGCGAACTCGAGTGGTTGAGCGAAAAATAAATTTCTTTTTTTAACCTTGTCTATTATCACAAACACCTGGGTAGCACTCCCCAACTGCCTCTCGTATAAGGTACCCGCACTCTACGTTTGGCGTCAATAAGCGAATTGGCCACAACAGACAACTTTGAAAAAAGCCTTAACGAAAATTGTATGTGAAAAAGGGGCATAACTTTGGCAAACTAGTCAAACTTGTTCTGATAATTAGTTCTAAGATATCAGACAACAATGTTCAGTTTCAAAGCACCACATTAAACTGTTACATAGAAAATGGCGAATTTCACAAAAACATTATGAGTAAAAAAGGGGCATAACTTTGGCAAAATCTAGTCAGGGGTTATGAAACTTACCATGAAAATTGGTATTATGATGTTCAAACAAGAAAAAGAAACATTCAACAGGGCAATCAACTATGATTAAAGTGCAGTGTATACTGTAGAATGATCTGTTGAAAACATGTTCTTTTGATTTAATTGTTTATTTGTATGAGTAATTTGGAAAACTCGTTTATAAGTCGCATACTAAAATATATAACATGTTGAATGTCTATGAAAACAACTCTAGAAATAAGTACATTTTCAAATAGTGCCATAAGAATGGGGTGATTGCAAACAACATATTTTACCGTCAGTGAAGAATCATCGTCATGTTCAACGAATTGTAGTATTACGCAACCAGGCCGGTTCGGATCCGAGTCACAAATGAATCGTGCTGAGAAGTCTTTGAACAGAACACATCCGTCACAATTTAATTTGACATAAATCTTGGCAAGCCGTGTAATACTATCAAATATCTGGAACACACAAAAAGGCCAAAAAAATATATATTTATTTTATTTTGATAAATAGCATAAAAAACACAAAATATGCATATATGAAGGTATTGTCATACCCGGAAAACACAGCCTCCAGAATGTCGTTTGAAGTACATAGCTAAGCGTGAAAACTATATTGAAAGGTTACAGTGACATTTTTCAGATGTTGCGGACAGCTATGCTTTTTTTCATTAAATCTGTTAAATGTACAGCTATAACCTTTTGGTGCATTACTAATTTAAGATATAAATGTTTGAATATATTTTTACAAGACATACTAAATAATTGACAGATAAAAAGGAAACAAACAAAATAGACAAACAACATTGTTTCCCAATGGCACCACTGACTCAAGTATTTCGCGTTTTCGCTTGTTCTTTGATCAATATCATGACAATTATTTATAGTGTAATGTCATTACATGTGCATTTATTTGAATAATATTGTTTAAACCAATTTACAGTTGATGGGAAATAAATCATAATTATCATACACAATTTTAGGATTGCTTTCAAGTCAGTGACGACGAGTCTTGAAATTAGATTAACTAAACTCAATTCACTTCTTACCTTAGTGAACGTATCGATATTTTCACGGCCTTGTTCAGCTTTTCCTATAACAAGCATTAGTCTGCTCTGAAGGTCCTGTAGATCGGAAAAAGTGTAGTGTTTGGATATTTGGCTTCTCTCTTGCAGAAAAAATTCTATTTCGATTGAGATATCCTGGAAACAAACATGAGGTCATTTAGTTGTGGTTGAAGCATATAGTTTTGTCTTTCAGTGCTATATACAATTAGGCCCTACTTTCATTTAGACTCTGTTATGTATCAATCCGCACAAATACAATCAAAACGTTAAACTACACTGCAAGAACTAACATGCCTTACGTCCTGAATTCGGGTTAAAACTTGAAGGGTTCGCCGAATGCTCATTTGTCATGTATTTCACTGTATAGTATACAGCCCCCCCCCCCCCAACCTCAATAGCGGATATGTATCAAACAATTGGCAATAACTTTAATTGGTATGTATATTTGTTTTAATTTATACAGATTCACTATTATATTAAAAGTGATTTGACTGGTACCATATTCAACAAGCCAACTTTAACAAAATAAGAATAAAACTATAAATATAAAGCAGATGTTCGCAAAGCCGAGGTTATACTTACACGCTTTAACTGCACTTGTAATTCTGAAGCTAATTCCATCTTTTCTGTCATAAGTTCAAGTCTTTCTTTAAGATTTAGAATGTCTGACCGTACAAAGTGCTTATGCGGTTTCTTTTTGTCTAACTCTCTTGACAACCGTTCCGCTATCTCTGCAATTTTCTAAAATAAATATGTGGTTTAGTTCTATAAAACACAAAGTTTTACTTAATGCTTTATTAGATATAGGTTAATGCTTATAACGGATTCATGTTTACCACTCAATTTTCGCACAGAAAAAGAACCTACTTAACCGTCTAAGTTTCACGAAAGATTTCGCTACGAGATAAACTATTACAATAGAAATATGCTTGTTAGTGCCCATGACTGACATCCAGTCATAATATATTATAAAAAACGGATAAGACCATTGAGTTATTCCGAGTAAATAAATAGATTACTTTTGTGCTGTCAGTTATTTTATTTCATTTCAGAAGACTTTGAATTTTGTCTCGACAGTCAACTTCAATGTCGCGCCGATCATGGGAAGTGTGCTGATTTATAAACAACAATTTGGTGTTTGTTCTACACCAGGCCATTGTTTTTGACCAGGGTAACCACTTGAAATGCGAAAAACACGAACCAAACATTGGCTTTCGTTCGGATCCAATAGTTGCCACAAGTCCGGCAACATGCGGCACAGATTAGCTTGTCTTCGATTATTATACAAAAAAATTGTCAACTCCACTCCGATCGACATCCCTGCTCTGGGAAAGTGTGATGTTTGCTTAATGATCTTACAAATTTTATTGTGCTTCGATCTTGTCATGACACTAACTATCTTCGTTTTTGTTAGTACACGGCAGAATACATGTAAGAATGCACTTTTTCGAAAATTGTATAAACCGGAAGTGGCGTAATTACCAACAATTAGTTAACAAGTATTTAACAAGAGATGTTTGTAGAACATGTATGCCCCGAAAACGCCAGACGGATAGTAAACAGCTTTCTGTTATTGATCATTGTCTAGTTATTGTCAAGACAACATTTTTGTTGTGAAGGTCACTGTGACCTTGACATTTGACCTACTGGCCTGAAAATGAATAATATTCATATACATGTAATGACACACCTCAGTACCGAATAGGATTATCAAAAAAAAATGAAATATGCATATCAGGAATGGCCACATCCAGCATACACAGCCTCCCCACACAGCCAAAAAGTAGAGAGGAAAAGAAAGCATGGTATTACAAAAATCAGTTTCAAACTGGACTCCACAAACAAATAACGGAAGTGAGAACCGGAGGGGTTACCGCCTTGGAACGGTCAGTGGCAAAACAAATTGCCACTGGGGGTTTAAACCAGGTTCTAGAGTGCACCAACCTCACACTTGCCCCAACAGGTTCTCGTATCACAAAACAAGTACAAATTGTCTTGGTGAAATAACTCCAACCCACCCATCAGCTCAACAATGTTGCATGCAAAAGCATACAAACATATAAACATAAGAATTTAATAGCATTGCAAAGCCAAAGGGCGGGTACTCAATGATCTTACAGAGACCAGAGCACCTGGAGTAAACTCAGCAAGAACACGATGACAGGGATAAAAGAAACAAATCGAGCTTCTAGGTTCTTTTTAGAAAAGATTTCCCCATAAACTTTCATAAACTCTTAAACCCCTGCCACCGTCGTGCAACCAAAGAGGTAAGCATAATGACCAACTGTAGATGGGTTAATCACCAGGCCTGCAGAGCGCTGTAAAATATCATGTTGGTAACCTTTCTTTTTAAATTTACAGATGGTTTTTACGAATAACCGGGAGAAATTAACATCGCATTTTATCTTCTTAAGTTTATAAATTAAATCTCCATAAAAACCTGGCTGTGAAATACTTGTTGCAATAGTGATTTTAAACTGCACCTGTATTTATGAATTAGATCTGGATATCGGCAATAAAACTTGCAAAAGGTTTTCCTTAATTTGTGATACCGATAACCTTGTTTTAAAAGTTTTTCTGTAATGCAAAGATTACGTTCATTGAAATCATTCACATCGTTGCAAGCTCTTAAAAAGGGAACAAGCTGTGAGATATAAACCCCGTAAGAAGTCGCACGAGGAACATCGCCGTCTAGAAACGGAAAATTTACTATATTAAAATTAAAATCATCTCTTTTATCATAAATTTTAGTAGTGACGTAACCATTGTCAATGGATAGATTTAAATCAAGAAAGTTTGCTTGATTTTCTGAAGTGTTCGCTTTATTAAGCTGTAGTTCTTTAGGATAAATCTTATTAACCAGTGATGGAAAATGGTTATTATCTATATTTAATAAATCATCAAGGTACCTCGATGTGTTGTTAAAAGCTGTAATAATATCATCTTGATGTTCGGTAGAAAGAGATAACATAAAATCTCTTTCATAACAGTATAAAAACAGATCAGCAACAAGGGGTGCACAATTAGTACCCATTGGAATGCATATTACTTGTTTATAAATAGAGGTACCAAATCTCAAATAAATATTATCCAATAAAAATGTGAGCGCCTGTATAAGGTCTTGACAGGTCCATGAAGTATAATTATCATAAGAACCATCTGTAAAGGCTAAATACTTATGTTGTTATTGGTAAGTGGATTATTTATGTGAAAGACGGTTGTGACCTTGACCTTTCTGATCTGAAAATCAGTAGGGGTTATCAACAGGTGAGGGCCAAGTTTAAGGATCATAAGCAAAATAATTATCTAGTTATTGATCGGAAAAGGATTTTGTGTTTTTGACACACTAACCTTGACCTTTGACCCTCTGAACTGAAAATCAGTATGGGTAATCTACAAGTGATGTCCAACCTCCCTACCAAATTTTAAGACCACAGCAGTGTCTAGTAATTGACTGGAAAACGTTTTTGTGTTGTAGGTTACTGTGACTTTTGGGCTATTGACCTGAAAATCAATAGGGGTCTTTCATTGGTTATGACCAACCTCCAATCCATATACGAAGACTGTATATCGAAGCGTTGTCTAGTTATTGGTTGGACAAACTAATTGTATTTCAGGCTACTGTTACCTTATCTTTGACCCGCTTACCAACCGACCGATTGACAGACGGACAGACCGACCGACCGACATAGGAAAAGCAATACCCCCGCTTCTTCAAAGGGGGGATTATTAAAAATGAATATAAATTGACTGCGCTTACATGCGACTAATGTTGAAAAGACAGGTTCATCAAAGCAGCAAGGGTACTAAAATAGGAAAATATCATTAATGTACGTCGCATAAAAGTTATATGAAGCATACCTTGTTAAGTTTCTCTTTATGCTGGAGTTCTAATGCTGCTTTGTCTGTTACATTCATCAGCCTCGTCTGGAGAGTTTTAAGTTCTGACGATTCCCACTGTTCTCTTACAGTTAAGTTTATTGTGTCCCCGATTTCCTTGAAATACATTATTGACCAAATATAATTTTTTAGAGGTCAAGACATACATAAATCATGAACCTGTAAACAAAATTTAAAGCTAAACAGTATTCATTATGTGTGTGAAAACACTGTGTATAAAAGCTCAAAAATACAAGCATGTTTCACAAGGCACACACACTACGAGTTTCAAACTTTAAAATTATATTGGTTATGAAAATACGCTACTGACGATGACAAATGCTTGATGTCAAGATTTAAAAAAAATATAAACGCCTCTTTAATATATTAATTGTTTTCAATATAACTTAAAAATTCAACCCCAAATGTAGAAAAACTGAGTTTTGAAAGATGTCTTATTCTGCACCAGGTATGCAACATAAGAATCTGAATAATTCTATGAAATTCTTGAAAAGTTTTATATTGTATGGTATCACAAGACAACTAATGTCCAATGCTTCTAATTTTTAGAAATAATCAACAAAAAAAATTCGATTAATTAATCTGTGCGTCAGTAAAGCATGCGTTGATTAGACAATGTGGACTTGATGTCATAAAATAAGTTGCGTTTCTAATTGTATATGCTTCTGTAATATATAATAATAACATATCTAGTGCAAGATAAGACTATTTGTAATGTGTTAACGGAAAACAAGTTTGATCTTCAATGTATTCACAAACTTGCTATTGGTATTGCACATACATAAACATCACACCCTTTTTCGGCGTTAGCTGTCTAAGCTCACTTTTGATCTAGTTTTTCGACCAATGAAATGTTGTAAATAATACTCGTATTCTATTATTATGTAGCGGGAAAATGAAATAAACTATTTCGATTAGTAGCTATTAACACCAGAGAGGCATCTAGCAGGGTGGAGAGGTATCTAGTGGGATTTTTATCATTATGCAGCGGGAAAATCAAATCGATTATTTCGATTTGTTATTAGTGGGTGTTGTTTAAGATTTTTTTCGGCGTAGCTGTCTAAGCTCACTTTTGACCTAATTTATTAACCAATGAAGTGTTGTAAATAATACTCGTATTAAGCAGCGGGAAAATTAAATAAACTATTTCGATTGGTAGCTATTTCCACCAGAGAGGCATCTAGCAGGGTGAAGAGGTATCTAGTGGGATTTTTAAACAATTAGTTTACACCGTTTAAAACGATTATTGCTGTGACATTTAAATCTTTGCTGTTCTCTTGTGTTGAAAGATGCTGAAATGAGGCACACTACAGTACTCGTCTTTGGCTAGGATTATTTTACAACAACAATACAGTCACTCTTTTATATCAGCCTATACAAAATGAAAGTGAAAGTAAGTGGTTCCAAATGGCTTAAAGAAAACCATGTTACACTTTCACTGTAAAGCTTAAAATTTAAGTAATAAAATCTGCGAGATTGAATTATTGTAATATTTGTGAGTTTTTAGTTAATGGAAATTTATCGCAGCACTTTTAGTAATTAAAAAATGTTTACCCGGGTCTTAAATCGGGCAGCTGTATATAATATGCTTCGCGATATAAACAATAAGTTCGCTATGTAAGTCTTGAAGTCTTCACTAAATATATTTTATTCTTTCAGCAATTGATATATCATCTCATACATTATGTTTTAAGAATAAACACAACCAATGCCTTTTATAATACGTTTCTTATATAAAACTCATTCTTTATCGCGACTGAGGATTTTACAATGTGCTTACTTGTCTTAAATCTGGCAACTACGTGTAATATGTTACGCGAAAAAACTTCTAGTCCGCCGCGTATTAAAGCCATTGTGTCATATCTAAGAACATATTAGCGTTATGGTTTCCGGTTGATGATTTTTATCAGATTGCAATTAAAGCATACAGCTTTCACAGAGTAGAAAGTTGTGGTATATTCTAGAATTGTTTCATATTCATAGGAAATTCTTTTCATGTTTTGAAGAAAACAGTTATAACTCTTTATTAATGTTTATTGCTCACAATAAGTCTTAAGATCTTTACTGAATTTCTTATTATCTTGGTAATTAATATATCCTCTGCTAACTTGCTTTTTTATGTGTAAGGTATTAATAAAGCAAAGACCTTTAAGATCCGTTTTTCATAATTATTAGATTCACATTTAGAAACAAAATTAAAATCTATTTATATGTTCCTTAATTTGTGTGGGATGTAATTTTACATTCAAATCTTAGTAATTTTAATTAAAAGTCATTATGAAGGATTCACAATGAAAATATTTTTTTTACACGTATATCAAGATAAAGTGAATAATACCAGCTACAAATTGTATTATTTCATATACAATCTACGCCGTTTATCTTTTTTTAAAGATATCTCTTGTTACTATTGAAAGCAGAACAAATACACTATATGTGTTACAATATTGGCACACAAAAAAAACAGCTGCTGTGAAATAATGTAAAGCAGAATGGGGCCACGATCTTTGTCCATTATAAGCATCTGCCTTGCTGTTTTTGTTCTATACAGTGGCACTGTTGATGCAAAGTTGAAAACGTGCCCAAATTATAAGTCGATTTTACTTTATTTTTTTAAGAAAAAAGATCGGGTTACTTTCAAGTCGAAATCAATATTTAATTATTCTTTCTAATTTATCACAAAATACTATGAAATTTAAATATTTAAATTTCACAAAACACAAAGATGAATTCTAAAACGTTTCCATTTGAATAATTGCTGCAAAACTATAATAACTATAATTATAATTATTTCAGACATGTAACAAAGAGACAAAGTAACAAACTTTATTGAAAAAATATGATGACAATTCATTTTTTTTCTTTAATGATGATGTGTTTGCAATTTTAAAAAAAAATACGTAATCTATTTGTCATTGTTTTACAACAATACGTGATAAAAAAAAAATTTATATACTGTATTTTATGCATTGATATACAAACCATAATTAGACATTCTCGAAAGGCGAAAGGAACGTTAAGTAACAAAACTTTGATGTACAATTTATGAAAATTCAAAACACAACATAAGTAGGTGAATGAATATTTACCAATATTTTTGCGTTGATTCTATTTCCGTTTTCCTGCGTTTTAACACCATCGATGACTTTTTTGCCAACAGTATAGATGCCTAAACTATTAATTGTTTTTGTCTGTAACATTGTTGAGACTTCCACGGATCCGTGGGCTCTTTTGATTTCTTGAAGCCAGTTCAGCTCTTGGTTAATATTTTCCTAAAGAACGATAGAAAAAATTCTTAATTGCAGTTAACAAAACAAATATGAGACAAAAAACCTAATTTTGTATTATCCCCACTGCGATCCGCATGTGTATCTTTCTCGTGCTGCAAACTCTTATGAGACACTATCGCTGAAATAATTTATTAAATTAGATTGTCATTTCAATTTTGGCAGTTATTTGCGGTAACTTGAAGACCTATCCCAAATTCTGAAAAGTAACGACTTTGCTAATAACGTTTAATAAAACAAAAAAAAATAATATTACATTCTTCAGGCAATAATCACTTGGACATCAAGCAATTTGATAGTAACGGTAGTCAAGAGTTGGAGGGTCCGTTTGCAAGGGCATCTTGTACATTCAACATATGTGTGAAAACAGAAGATAAAACTCAAACATGTATTAAGCTTTTAAAAAATAAAGCACTTATCACAAATTTTAAGCCCTGTTAACCCCATAGTTAAATTTTCAGTTACACACACGTTATTAACAAACATCTTTTCTACAACCAACAGTCAATATTATTTTATAGCAGGGAAATGTGTTTGTCCCAATACGTGGTTCGAAAGTCTGCCATCCCGAGGACTTTTAAATCATATGATATGTTCCATTATTTTAAAAAGGGCGTTTCGGATATTAACTGTTATGAAAATGAATTCCTTTTTGCAAGGAAATGCAGTTTTATTGTCAATGCGCATGTTTTTTCTTTGAAAAAAACTTTCGATTGTTTGGACGGCAGTTAAATTTCTTTGGAAAAACATATAAACAAATAATTAATGAGTTTCAAATTATTAGTTGGTTTGCACTGCGAGTAGACTTTATTCGTCATCTGTATATTTATCTTCTATCGTCTGTCAAATGAGTATATCACATATTAACGCCTATTGTACATTTTCTATTATAAATGCGTTTATCGTCTGTCGTGCGTCACGCTATCGTATATTTTGCGTCATAAATTCGTAATTCGTGCGTCGGTCTATCATTTATCTTGTGTTTCGTTTGTAACCTTACACATTTATAACATTGCTAGTCAACCGCGAAAGAAAAATAAAACGTGTTAGTATGGATACATTCAGGGACTCATATAACCAAATGATACGGCGGTAATAAACTAGCCTAAAGCGATGCATAATGTTAAAGATCGTACAACTAAAGTTATCACTGGACAACGCCTACATGTATATGCCATTAATGCCACAAATAACCCTTTGTATGACTGTCAGTTTACATTAACGCATGCAACTGCCTATGTGTTTTATATAACAGTAACTGATGTAGACAGACTCGCACACAATGAATTTTATTTTAATAATGAATGTAAGATAAAACAGTTTTGTTTCAGAAAGGATGTAAGATATGTACAAATAAGAGAGGACACTTAAGTCGCATAACGCGTAAGTTCGTTATTGGCATCATCACCTTGCAAAACAACCCTGCTAGAAATCATTGAAAACAGAAATTTTCAGACACCACTTCTATTTTTGTAACAAACGTCATTTCAAGTTACTAGAAATTTTACATACATGCACATTTCTATACAGACAAAATGATAAATAAGAGTTTAGCAAAGCGAACCGTACATGGAAGAACATTTTCGGGTAATACGTATTATATATAATAATATTAACAATATGTTTTTGATTGCCTACATATGTTTAACATTATATAGCCTATACTTCTTCTAGCTGGTTTATGAGATTATTACAAATGATTGCTAAAAAAAGAGAAAGAGAAACAGACCAAAGATTGCTTGACCTTTCAGAAATAATCGAAGTTTATGTTAAGTAACAATTCTTACTAGCTGCTCTGTAAGTTTGTGGTTAGCATCTAACTCTTCCCAAACGGCTCTGCAGAGGTCCAGAATAGCCTTGGAGTCAGATTTTTTTTCTATTTCGAATATAAGCGGGGCATATCCCGTAACAGCAGCGTTCAACGCCTGGACTTTTCCAATATTGAATGGATTGTCGCCGACCGACATCGAAACAAGTTCAATAAACACTTGTGTTTCCTTATCTAAATAAAGGGGGAGGTAATTTTATTTATATTTTTACAAATTGTTTTACATTTATCACAAACAATCAAATATGCACAAGTTCTTAAATGTCTACAACGGATATACGATTTAAATTAGTCTGATAATTTCAATGTGTTACTCTATCTTAAAATTTCTTTTCTCGTTCTGTTTCTAAATATATAATAACCATTAATTGCTTCTTACAATGTATGTCTAATCTACAGTTACGGTAGCATATTTTTATTTAACTATAGGTAACCTTAAATAATGTTCGCTTTTGTGGAATGTTCATTAAACCCTCATTTTCAATTCAGTTGTCGTATAATTTTGTATTCTAGTTTAGATAAAATCTTTAGGGATTTATATTTAACACTTAGCTTTACGTTGTATAGGATTCCAATTAGTGCATTATTTGCGGTTATCTTTGATTTCATGAATTTATTAAGTAGTATGTCAGCTTTAAGTGTTGAATATTTTAAAGTTCTATATCGAAAAAGAATATGAAGTCATATTATTTGCGATTCTAAAATAATATGCGAGCGATTTAACTGCTATACTCAGAATTGCGTTTTCGCATATTTTTGAAGAAACAAAAAATTCCGTGCCGAAAACCAAAATTGAAACTCAAAAATTCATAAGAAGTTGTCTTCATTTAAAATGTAATATAGTAATATTACGTTGTGCATTTGTGTGCATTACATGCACACGTTCCTGTTTTGCACAAGTTGTAGTGATTAAATAATTAAAGAAAATTGGCATGCCTACTGAATAGTTCAATCGTAAATATAGAGATTCACATAAGAAACGACTTCGAATTCTAACTCAATGCAGAGAACTTTAAAGCAAGTTCATACTCACACGTGGGCATCCACTCCCTCAACCAGTCAACCAAAGGCTGACATTTTAGATAAGTATGAATGCATTTGAGTCTGTCTTCCGAGAAATCGCTCAAAAATCTACATGTATCCATAAATGATTCGTCAAACTGAATCATTTTCAAACCGCTATGTTCACCCTGCAAAAGAAACGGACGTAAGTTCACTGTTAACTTGGGTTTAGCTATTATCTTTTACTAATGTGATAGCTCGATAATGAATCATTGTTTCTAACGTCGAATCAATATTTGATTATTAAAATCATGTGATAATCTTTCACCACAATCACCGCTAGACATTTTATTGTAGTCTGTGTTGAAAGAAAATATGTATAAGTAAATAAATACTTTTGTGGATTTAGAAGAAATGATGGGTGGGTACTCGAATTCCTCCTTTCAGCAAACAAAGAACAAAGTTTGTTGGTTTGAAATAAATCAAACAAACAAAAAAGTGTTCAGGGATGAACACTACCCAGACACCACTGGCCCGAACTGTTTTTCTCTACCCTTTTACCTCACTCCCACTACTAGCCCTGCCCAATCCCCTAAACCTTTTAACGATTATTATCAAAGTATATTGTTATGTTATTAGTTTTGTAAAACAGAGTGAAATACATGTAAGCTTATTGTGCATTGCCACATTCAGCAGACACAGCCTCCCCACAAAGTAGAAAGGAGAGGAAAGCAATCATCAGTTTGAAAAAAAGACGCAACAAATAATTATTCCAAGTGAGAACCCGAGGGGGTTACCGCCTCGAAACGTTCAGTGGCGAAGCAACCTCACACTTGAACCAATAGGTTCTCATATGAACAAACAAGTACAAATTGTCTTGGTGAAATAACTTCAACCCAACCATCCACTCGACAATGACATCACGAATACCAGAGCACATTTATTCAGATCAGCAAGAACACTATGACATCGATATAAGAAAGATCGAGCTTCTAGGTTATTTTACAAGATTTCCCTAAAAACCTTTACAAACTCTTTAACCACTGACATTGTCGTGAAACCAAAGATCAACTGTAGATAGGCAACAATAAGTTTCATATTATAGTTGCATTTGAAAGAGACATAACTAAAAAAAGTGAAACAGGTGTTATCATTCTTGTTATTTGCGGTAGCTTTGTTAATACAGATTACATATTCCAAGTATTAATTTAATAAGTCAAGCACTTTCAATTTATAGGCAACGTTACGTTTCATGTTAAAGTTGGGGGACTACCGGCCACCGCCGGACAATGGAACCTTGTTTGACTACCTGCTATTGCAGATTAAAAGCATGCAGATAATAGATTTCAAGTAAAATGTGAACAAGTTATTTCAAACTGTTATTCACTATTATTCACTGAAACAAGTTAAAGGCAGTTAAGTTTATGCTTTTAAAGACAACATTATAAAAGCAATTGTGAGACCGTGTAAATACAAAATATAAAAACAAACATAAGAATATAACTACTCCCCTATAATTTGAAACAAGTGTCTTTTAATTGAGAGCTTTATTCCAAGATAGGTGTGATGTAGAAGTCATGTGATCTGTTCAATAGCTGAATTATTGATTTCAAATTGTATGTTGTTGTTATCCATGACATTTACCGCTATATGTGATGTACACGGTGTTTAGGTTATAAACAAATTGCCGTCCGATACTGACTATCCCCGAAAAATATTTGACAACAAGCATTGCACGCAGTGAGTTTTCAAATAGGCATTTGATCTACTTTTTTCTTTAATTTCTATGAAACATTTGGTGTTTAAAGCAACGAAAGATAAATATTCGTTAACAGAGAAATTTTCGATATGTAATGAATTAATAATCCTCAATAAACCACCGGAAAGCATATAAAATTATTTTCTACTACTCACTGAAGCAATATTTTGAAGATGTTGAAAATCTCCTTCCAGTTTGAGCTCACGTTTTAACTGCAGTATAACGTTGGCTCCCATTGTGCATGTTTCTAAATGTCTATAGCTAAAAAGTTGTTCAACACTCTTAATCGCAATCTCTACAGGTACTTCCATGCGTTCCAGCTCTTCGCGTATGCGTGTATAATCTTCACCATACCTTGATCCAATTATGTTTTCAAAGTCTTTAAACAGGATTTCCCCATTTTTTATACGTTCGGAACATGCTTTCCATCTGGTGGAAACAAAAACATTAAGCTGTAATTTTGAATAAGTAAATCGTTTATTTGCGCGGCTTTCAAATAATCGAGTTATCTGTTATGATAGTGGTTATTTAGTTTAAGTTGAACGTACTCAAGGCAGGATCTAAAACAGTCAATATAAAAAGCAAATAAGACAGGGTTAAATGTAATACTCGTATGAAAATATATAAAGTCTTGCTAATTGTGATAATTTTAGTTGTCTGAGTAATACTTTATCATTTATAAATTAGATACGTACAGAATTCGTAGCAAGATGAACATGTGTAGTTGTGCATAGTGTTATCGTTCCGTAATCACCTACACTATCTAGTGATATTTAAAAGCTTGCAAAAAAATTCTCGTGTCTGTTAGATAAAAATCGGTCGGAAAGAAAATGATGACAAATAAAATTTCAATTGGAATACCAAGAGATATCAGTGGAATACCTGGTTCTCTAAAATTCAGTAAAAAAAATCCAAAATTTATTTTCATTGATTAGCAGTTACCTCATACTTTCACCATTTTTAACCTAATTGTGTCTTTGTATGTCGGTACATGTATTGCAAATCAACGGCTTAGCTTTTATGATTGATTGATAATCATTAAAAAGAAGAAAACGTGTGTGCTTCAAATATAAACTATAAGTACTATTTTACTCGTTTATAATGCAAGAACAGCAGTATCTGCGAAGTACACTATATTTCTTTGAAAACAAATTTCAGCTATCATATACTAAAATGTGCGAGCGACAATTCTAATGAAGCGTTAATACTTACACATCGTTACTTGGTAAATATTGATCACTGAGAATTTGAACTATGAATTTGTAATTACAGTTAGTCCAGACCGAAACAAAATCGCTAAACTATTTCGTGTTTATTCATAATTACCACCAATTGATATCTCTGTTCTATAAAACTGCTATTTAACTTGAATTAAAAAATGCTCTAACCTGAAATACGGACAGAGGTATTGATTCAAAACAAAACTTAGAAATAACGTCTGTCTTGAATGGGTTTTTAATAAATCCAGATTAGGGAGCAACATATAATCACCGCTAGGCGGCGTTGGTGATATAAAGCGTAATATAAAATATATGAAAATTGTCTTTCTGTTCATACATACTCTGTCTTAGCTGACTCCAATATTACTGGTAAATCATTCAGCGACGGAACAAATTCATTCTGTTTACAACGTTCTTCCCAAATTTTCACAAAAACTGAACTTTTTTGAAGCATGCACATATCCTGTAATATCTGTTCAACGCCGTCGGGCAACTGAAATGCCGTTATGTTTGGCTTATATTCCGAATTTGTGTCACTCTGTTTACTAATCTTTGCTGGGATGCAGAACTCGGAGAAAGTGTGATTCTGAATGTCACATCGTTCCTTCAGTTCTCGTTTGAGGTAGCTGACATCAACTAAAAAGAATTGCAATCAGCTATATTCGTGATTAAGTCATACAATATTGAGGCAGCTAATTACAAATGCGAAGGAATAGTCAATGTAAGAAAACACAGCTTCCGTACACGTAGAGATAAAGGAGCGCAAGTATGGGTTTATAAAATGATCAGATAATACCTCCGCTAACATGGAAAAAGAAAACCTGAAGGGATATCGCCTCCGAACGGTGAGTGTTTCAACCAGGTTCTATGGTGCGCCAACCCCACACCGGTAAACAAACAAGTACAAGCTGTCATGGTGTCCTACCCGCCCACTAACTTCAAAATGTTGCATGCAAAAGCATACAATAGTATAAAACATAAGAAGCTAATGAAATTGTGAAGCAAAGGAGGTTATTACTCAATGACCATATTTAGTTTACTTAGATCAGAGCATGAAGCGTAAAGTATGCAACTTGAAAAAAGAAACAGTCTGAGATCGAGTTTTTGCCTTCTTTTCCAAGATCTACAAAACCTTTAAAACCCATGCAACCATGCCACCGTGTTTCGAGTTTGAAAACGAAAGTAGGCGTATAGAGAGTCCATCTCGAATTTCTATAAAGTCGAACATTATTTGGAAGAATCGCCACAACATATTGCAGATTAAGATAAACTTAATCCAGTTATGAGTGTTAAGTTAATATATAGTCAATCAATTGCAGACTCGACGCAAACGGTATTTCTTTTGTTCTTGTATGTGGTTGGTAAATAGATTAATTAAACTGTGAGTGCAACGTTTACATCCGAAAATAACCTCATTTCCTCAATAAAATCTAGCTGGAAATGAGGTGTCTTTTTTATAAAACTTATGTTTGTATGTTTTTCGTCTCGCTTATTTCATATTTTTCATATTTTTGTTTATAACTTTCTTATTTTAAAGTGCTTGATTGTTGTGTTTCCCCTCCATCGTCGTGTTCCTCGTCGTATTTTCTGCATTTTTACGAAATAAAAAAAATCCAAATAACCCGTACATTTCTGGAATCAGTATTGAAACATTATTCGAGAGTATTTATGTGTGACTATGGCCTTTTAACTTAATAAACAGTACGATTTGTACTTTGTGTCGAGTTTTTGTATGTTCTCTCTTTGTTTTTGTCACATTTTTTTCGCTTTCGCTTTCAGAGACATTTGAGGAAACTGTGGAAAAAATCTTCTTACACATGCTGAAATATCTTTGTTTTCAATGTTCCGTACACTTGAGTGTTTGATGAATAATACAGAAAAAAGAAAGTTATGAACGAAAATGTGAAAAAGCAAAGTATGCATCTGTGTACCCTGCTGAAAATACGTGTTACGTTTCGCCACCAGGACCAATCGGGAACGGTGCTTGAAGTTTCTTTATCCTTTTTTTTGTTCCGAAATAAGCCTGATCCTGATTTTAAATGCTTGTGACGCCCTTCTATCAAATATCAGTTTTTTCTACAGATTGAATAGAAACATTGAGCAAATAGTGTACTGGTTAATCTGAAATGTTGATATAAACAATTTGATTTTTTAAGTCTTTCAAATTTTAGAACAATGTTTACCAGAACGTGTTTATATAGAGCGTCTTGTTTGTACAACTGACTTAATTTCACAGTTCTGAGAGTTTCAATTTAAAACATCTAATACATTCATACTTTATAGGTTTGTCAGTTTTAATCAGAAAAAAAGTAACAGCTAACGTAGATTTAACAAAAGATTTACATTAAAAATCTACAGAACTTGCGATTACTGTATGTAGACATATTATATAACGACCGTCAATAGAATGTTTTAATGATGACCTTTAACGTAGTTTTAATTTGATGAAATTGAAACATTTTAGTACGGAAAAGTAGCACTGGTACATTATTGCAATGTCGTGTTATTTACAAAGTTTAAAAATGTTTTAGCAGACGGAAATATGGAAAGAAGGCACTTGCGGGCTCATACAAAAATCGCACTCCTATTTTTAGCTCGACTATTCGAAGAATATGTCGAGCTATTGTACTCACTTGGGCGTCGGCGTCGGCGTCGGCGTCGCCGTCGCCGTCCCGCTTTGGTTAAAGTTTACGTGCAACCTACCCATATCTTAAAAACTACTATAGCTACAGCTTTTAAACTTGGCACACTTATTCATCATCATGTCCCAAGTGTGTATGCCAAGAACCATAACTCTAACTTTCATTTTGATCAAATTATGGCCCTTTTTTGACTTAGAATTTCAGGTTAAAGTTTGCGTGCAAGCTACTGTACAAACTCATAACTTCAATACTACTTATACTACAGCTTTAAAACTTGGCACACTTGTTCATCATCATGTCCCAAGTGTGTATGCCAAGAACCATAACTCTTACTTTCATTTTGATCAAATTATGGCCCTTTTTCGACTTAGAATTTCAGGTTAAAGTTTGCGTGCAAGCTACTGTACAAACACATAACTTCAATACTACTTATACTACAGCTTTGAAACTTGACACACTTATTCATCATCATGTCCCAAGTGTGTATGCCAAGAACCATAACTCTAACTTTCATTTTGATCAAATTATGGCCCTTTTTTGACTTAGAATTTCAGGTTAAAGTTTGCGTGCAAGCTACTGTACAAACTCATAACTTCAATACTACTTATACTACAGCTTTAACACTTGACACACTTGTTCATCATCATGTCCCAAGTGTGTATGCCAAGAACCATAACTCTAACTTTCATTTTGATCAAATTATGGCCCTTTTTCGACTTAGAATTTCAGGTTAAAGTTTGCGTGCAAGCTACTGTACAAACACATAACTTCAATACTACTTATACTACAGCTTTGAAACTTGACACACTTGTTCATCATTATGAACCGTGACGGTCCGGGTTCGCTCCCAGCTAGAGACACTATCATTTTATATCCAGAGGCAGCTTGGGGTTGCAACCCAGGTGTCTGTGATTAAGGTCAAGGTCACTGTTCTTAAAAATATAAATGCAGTTTCTACTTAATTACTTGAGATTGCTTTGGCCTATTGACTCCAAACTTGGTATATGGATAGCTTATATCCAGAGGCAGCTTGGGGTTGCTACCCAGGTGTCTGTGATTAAGGTCAAGGTCACTGTTACTAAAAATAGAAATTCAGTTTCTACTTAATTACTTGAGATTGCTTTGGCCTATTGACTCCAAACTTGGTATATGGATAGCTTTAATAAAGAGGCAACTTGGGAAAGCTACCTACGTGTCTGTGATCAAGGTCAATGTCACTGTTGCTTAAAATAGAAATTCAGTTTCCACTTAATAACTTGAGTTTGCTTTGGTTTTTTGACTCCACACTTGGTGTATGAGTAGCTTATATTAAGAGGCAGCTTGGGATTGCTACCCAGGTGTCTCTGATCAAGGTAAAGGTCACTGTTGCTAAAAATAGAAATTCAGTTTCCACTTAATAACTTGAGTTTGCTTTGGCATATTGACTCCAAACTTGGTATATGGGTAGCTTATAACAAGAGACAAATTGAGATTGCTACCCACGTGTCTGTGATCAAGGTCAAGGTCACTGTTGTTTAAAAATAAAAATTCAGTTTCTGGTTAATAACTTGAGTTTCATACTTAGGTGAGCGATTCAGGGTCATCATAGCCCTCTTGTTTATCAAATTATGGCCCTTTTTCAACTTAGAATTTCTGGTTAAAGTTTGCATGCAAGCTAGTTACTTTTATACTTCTTGTACTATAGCTTTGAAACTAAATTCACTTGTTCACCATCATGACCCTGACTATGTATGCCAAGAACCATAACTCTTTCTTTGATTTTTATCAAATTATTGCCATTTTTTTAAGTAGAATTTCAGGTTAAAGTTTGCGTGAAAGCTAGTTACTTTGATACTTCTTGTACTATAGCTTTTGAAAGTTGTTCACTATCATGACCCTGACTATGTATGCCAAGAACCATAACTCTTCCTTTGATTTTTATCAAATCATTGCCCTTTGTAGACTTAGAAATTAGGGTTAAAGTTTGCATGCAAGCTGGTGAAACCTCATAACTTTCATTCCATAACTTTCATTCCAACACCTCTACCACCCCCACCCACCCACCCATCCAACCACCCACCCATGACCACCCACCACCACCACCACCCACCACCACCGACAACCACCACCACCCTCCACCAACCATCACTACCCACCACCACCACCCACCCATCACCACCCAACACAACCACCACCAACCATCATTACCCATCACCACCCCCCACCACCACTACCACGCACCCTCTACCACCCACCGCCCATTACCACCCACCACCCATTACCACCACCCACCACCTATTACCACCACCACCCACCACCACCACCACCCACCACCACCGCCCACCACCACCGCCCACCACCACCCACCACATCCACCACCACCCACCACCATCACCCACCACCACCACCACCCACACCACCACCCACCACCACCACCGCCCACCACCGCCCACCACCACCAACCACCAACTACCACCCACCACACTCACTACCACCCACCACCACCACTCACCACCACCACCCACCACATCCACCTCCCACCACCACCACCCCCTCCCACCCACCCATCACCACGCACCCACCCACCACCACTACCACCCACCACCAACCACCACCACCCACCACCATCACCCACCACCACCAACCACTACCATCACCAACCACCACCACCCACCACCACCACCCACCATCACCTACTACCAGCCACCAGCACCACCACCCACCACCACCCATCACCACCCACCACCAACCACCACCACCACGAACCACCACCCACCACATCCACCACCACCACAACGTAAAATTTATTGATTTCATATCTTGGATTATGAAACTTTTGTTCATGTGTGTGTTGGGTGTCATAAACTCCTGAATCACTCTCCAGTTTGAATGAAGCCCAGTTTAAAATGTGCTTAAATATGTCTGACTTCGAATAGTCGAGCTTGCAGTCGTTTCCGACTGGCTCTTGTTTCTAGTACAATGTATACGATTGACACTTGATGTAACCACTAAATTTCTTAAATCTATCCATCGAAAAGGGTTACGTCACTACTAAAATTTATGATAAAAGAGATGATTTTAATTTTAATATACTAGTAAATTTTCCGTTTCTAGACGGCGATGTTCCTCGTGCAACTTCTTACGGGGTTTATATCTCACAGCTTGTTCGCTTTTCAAGAGCTTGCAACGATGTGAATGATTTTAATGAACGTAATCTTTGCATTACAGAAAAACTTTTAAAACAAGGTTATCGGTTTCACAAATTACGGAAAACCTTTTGCAAGTTGTATCGCCGATATCCAGATCTAATTCATAAATACAACTGCAGTTTAAAATCACTATTGCAACAAGGAATTTCACGGCCAGTTTTTATGGAGATTTAATTTATAAACTTAAGAAGATAAAATGCGATGTTAATTTCTCCCGGTTATTCTTAAAAACCATCTGTAAATTTAAAAAGAAAGGTTACCAACATGATATTTTACAGCGCTCTGCAGGCCTGGTGATAAACCCATCTACAGTTGATCGTTATGCTTACCTCTTTGGTTGCACGACGGTGGCAGGGGTTTGAGAGTTTATGAAGGTTTATGGGGAAATCTTTTCTTAAAATAACCTAGAAGCTCGATTTCTCTCTTTTATCCCTGTCATCGTGTTCTTGCTGATTTTACTCCATGTGCTCTGGTCTCGGTAAGATCATTGAGTACCCGCCCTTTGGCTTTGCAATGCTATTAAATTCTTATGTTTATATGTTTGTATGCTTTTGCATGCAACATTGTTGAGCTGATGGGTGGGTTGGAGTTTTTTCACCAAGACAATTTGTACTTGTTTTGTGATACGATAACCTGTTGGGGCAAGTGTGAGGTTGGTGCACCCTAGAACCTGGTTTAAACCCCCAGTGGCAATTTGTTTTGCCACTGACTGTTCCAAGGCGGTATCTCCAAAGGTTCTCTTCTTCGTTAATTGTTTGTGGCGTCCTATTTGAATTGACATACTTATATAAAACATGCGCTCTCTCTCTTCCTCTCTTCTTTTTTTGCTGCGTGGGTAGGCTGTGTTTTGTGAGTGTGGCGATTCCTGATATGCATATATTGCCTTTTTTCAACGTTTTTCTAATTAAGAAACACATACTTTTACAAATAGCTTGTATCATATTCAGCAGGAACGTTTGTTATCAAACAACAATAACATATCTTTCACATTTTAGATATATTAGATAACGAGGGAACTTTAAAAGCCATCAAACACGACTTATATGGACATATTGCAGTTGCAGGTAGTTTTGATTGAGCCTGTTCATGGTAAGAAATGGAACTGCAAATTAATCACTATGCCAATTAGCTCCGGGTTGACGCAATCGATATTTACACCAGAAACAGATCCACCTTAAAAATGAAGTGCATATGGCAGTGAATATAAAACATTATTTTCAGATTAACAACGTTTTTAATTGCGTATGGCCCTAGTAAAAAGACTGGGTTTGCCCTAAACGAGAAAACAATGAGCGGGACTGAGCAGAACAGAACTTTGACATAGTTGCTATTTTCATCATCTACAATATATTATGTCTGTGGTTCGACTTTAATCAATAAATATTTAGTTCACAAAAAATACGCCTTGCCGCTATCGCCATCTATTTTCACAATTTGATTTAAGGTGGAACGCGCCTAAAAATAGTTTCAGAGTTTCCTCAAGTTTCCTCGTTTGAATATATGTTCCCTTTTATTATTCTTAGTCGTTTTGAAATTACACGCCTTCAAAGTAAACCATGAACGTTTTCCTCAAGTTTCCTCGTTTAAATATATATTCCCTTTTATTATTCTTAGTCGTTTTGAAATTACACGCCATCAAAGTAAATCACGAACGTTACTTTTGAGACGCCTGTCAAATTTCCTATAACATTTGTAAGGAAAACCGATATTTCACTTAATTTTACGTTGATTTCTGCGAAATTACATTTCCTTGTTCGTCCTTCAAAATTAATGACTTCATGAACACATTATTTTCTTATCCGTGGCTTACATAAATTTAACTTCAGTTTTCCGAGACAAATGGCATAGCGTTTTAGTTACTTATTATGCGCGTAAAAAGCTGTAGATATAATTTATCATACACGGACTTATTATGATTTTAGGCAAAAATATTCATTTGAGCAGAAATTTTAAATTTTAACGAAATGGACAATATTTTTAGATGAATGCTTTGCTACAAAACTGATGATTCTATTAAATTTAACCTAAAATTTACCTGCTGGTATTGTGAAGCATAGTGTCACTAAGGCTACAACGTCTTCACGCTTCTTCTCGTACGTTTCGAGCTCTTCAATGCGAACTTCTACTGCTTTTTCCAAAATAAGCGCTGGCACCTTATCGTCTAAATCTGTATTCATATCGATTATGTCAATGAGAGTTTTGCGAAAGTCACGAAATAATGCCAGGTCTCCTACTTTCAAAGTCCCTGTTAATAGATGGTTGGATAGTGTTCCAATCTCGTCTGCGAGAGTCTGCACCTTTTCACAACAGGTAACGTTTGGTTTACCAAAGCCCTTTTTCGTTACTGAAAAAAAAAAGAAAAATGAAATTACGTCGGTTATGTAACTGGTGTACATAATACACAGATAATGTTTCGCATGGCCACTTATTAAAACTATTCTTTGTACATGTTGTTTGTTATTTAATATTTTGTGTGTGAGAAGTTTGAGTCTCGCAAGTATGATATACCTAATGAAACATGCATTTTCCAGATCATCATTCACTTAAATCTGGTTTGTGAAATCAAAAAAGTGGTCATATATTAAATTTATGCCTTTGTTAATATTTAAGATCTTATTTTTGGAAATGCCGCTTATTACTTAACCATCACGATTTCGAAAGACAACGTCTTGACTATTTCGGCTTAGCCTTGGCATACATCGAGACAACCTAATAAGTATGCAGAATTAGCTCCTTTATCTTGTAAAAGTTGAATGTATCGATCTGTTAGAACTAATACTTTGTAAATATGATGTTACAGAGTGCTTATGTCCAGACCATTTTTATTCATTTATTGGGTTATTAAAATAACTTAACATCAATAATCGCCTTGGTGAGACGGTTTGTCGCCAGGGGCGTAGCTAGCTTTTTTCAGGTTGTAGGCCCATACAAATGTTCCGAGGGGCGGTCGCCTCTTGGTAAAGAGTCTGTGGGCGAATTTCACCAGAATCCGGAAACAAGTGGAGATTTAATGTATTATAGCAAAACATGCGTTAGAAAAATAACAAAACAAAAACTTTAAACTACGAATTTGATTCGACGCAACAATACAAAATTATCAAGAGTTACAACACAGAGAATTAAAACGTAGGCCTGCATTTACAAAGCAAACTATCATTTCCCCTGAAGGCAAATCATTCCAAAGAAACACTTTCAAGAATCGAACAAACGGCTTGAACCCGCTACTATCCTCTACCCCCTCCTGTTTTTATATGTTTGGGACTTGTAGAAAAATTATGTCATTTTCCTGTCCAACTTGTAGGCCCGGGCCTACAGGTCCTAATAGTAGCTATGCCACTGGTCGCTGGTATGAATCACGGTCTTACCTCAAAGGTCACACATGGACTTACAAAGTAAGAATTTTGTCAAAATTCCCTTTTCTGGACAATTCCAAGTCTTTATTGGGAGAATTTAAAATAAGTAATTTCAAATGTTCCACTTGGTGAGAGGGAGAATTGCGTGTATGAACCATGTACGTATTTCAAAGATTAAGGACACACATAGAATTTCATTCTGTGATAATAGAGAAAACAGCAATCCGCGTCTCAAGTTTTGTTTGACGATCGATATTAGGTTAAGCCTATCACAAAATACTGCTGCAAACGCCTTGTGAACAATGACTTCTTGTGGCGTTCTTTGCGCCACACAAACGTAGCTCAATTGCATTGTTATTACATTGTTCTTGTTTCCCGACATATTTATTTAACATAATTTTTTACTTTGAAAATCTATCTGTGTGATATAATTATGTGATATAATTATGGTTCAAATACGGACACTCCGAGCAAACCTACAGTCCCCACCCGGTAAACTGGAAGGGGACTAATAACAAAATATCAACAAACACACAAACATACAATATTAATTTTAGTATCACAATCTTTGGTAAAAAAACGAAAAATATGTTAGCCTTTCCTTCAGTCAATAAATTTGATTTCATTTCCTTTTGGTATGAAGCAGATGGCATAAATTTTGAAAATAATTATAATTTGTTGAAGGCATCACTGAAATTATTACAAGAAGAGCAATAATCAGCTTCCGATTACGTCTTTATCTAAAGTAAGATTCCTTGGATCCATTATAAATAAATGATGACTTTAACTGAAATAATGTTAGGTAAATCTTTAGTAAGGGAGTAGTTGCTTTCTCTACATTAACTGGTAAATCATCAAATATTCGAATTTTAAATTATTGATTTTAAAATCTCGTGTACACTGTAGTACTACGTTTTTGTTCGATAATAAAGTAAACCAAATGTTACGTTTTCGATTAATGTTATAGCTCAAATTTAACTCTCTTGAATAATTTTAACCCAAAGAAAACAATACAAATATGAATTATTATGTCGGTAAGTAGAATTTGAAGTGATAACATTGCAAAGATAATTTGTAAATTATTACTTACAGAAAATTTTAACGATGTGGTGAAAAGGCTTCCATTTCAACATCAGCCGAAGAAATTCACGATCATCTTTAACGCCAGCTTTATTTTTGTTCCATTCTTCTAGGAACATTTCTGACATCAGTGACAAATATTCTGTCCTACCACTTTCACTGAATACTTCAAAGTTCAGGTTGTACCTGTTCTTATAAATCTGAAATAAAAATGTTTTCAATCTGATTGTCATATGTTTGCATTATGCTGGTAATTTGTAATTGATAGACTATTAAGATATATATTTTTCTATACTGCACAAAAATCTATTTAAATTACAATGTACTTAAACATTCTTATTTTGGAAATGTTTAACTATTTTCAGTTATATTAGGCAAATAAAACTGTTCGAATGAAAGAACACTGTTGTCAGAAAATATCTATTAAAATTAAATTTAATTCAGTAACCTTAAGCGCCGTGTTTCTCAGACAGATCTTCGTACTTGTCGTCAGCTTGGAAGCGTAGTTACAGTAAAGCCCGATAAAGGTATCTGCTACCTTACATTGTTTACCACTGCTTCGTTCTTCACTTTCCTTTTCTACAATCTTGAAGTAGACACATTCGACACGATTTAAATGACACGTTGAAGAAGTTATTAATAAGTATAAAACTATCAATCAAGTTTTATCATCTCGTACATGTATATAGTTTCTATTTTTTTCGTATATTAATATATCATCATCGCAAATGTCTTGTTCGTATCTTGTACAAAATTTGAAATCCATTTTGAAGAACATAAAAAGTAATATATGCATATCAGGAATCGCCACACTCAAAAACACAGCCTCCCAACGCAGCGAAAAAGAAGAGAAGAGAGAGAGAGAGAGAGAACATGTTTTATATAAGGATGTCAATTCAAATAGAACGCCACAAACAATTAATGAAGAAGAGAACCCTTGGGGACACCGCCTTGGAACGGTCAGTGGCAAAATAAATTGCCGAAACAACCGACGTATTGATTTACAAATATTATAGCATCTTTGAGCTCGAGCTGTTTTGTATATATAATACAACTAAAACATTTTATTTTCACAACACAAGCAAGAAAATAAACAAACTTACATATTCTAATACATTCTTTTCCATCTTATTTGTGATAGATCGGTTCCAATCTTTCACTATATCATACTTGTCAGAGCTTAAATCTTCTTCACGTACGACAAACGAATCCCAAACCTATAAATGCAGTTTTTCTTTTTTTAATTTATGATGAAAAGAATGGGTGAAGAAGAGAAGTTCATCATTAAAGACACATAATTACACAATTACAGACCTCTTCAAGTAGACCAGTTGAAATTGCAAGATGGTAAAATAATCCGTATTAAAAAACCCTATATATTACTATAAAATCAATTATTTAGGAGTTTTATTTGTAAAATATTAGCAAGGTTCATCAAAATACACATTCTTACCGAAATTAATGAGAATATGATTGGAATTATATCATTGAATGTGATTGTAATTGATTTGATCGAGTGATCTAATTATAGATCAAAATACCCAATTTGTCTGTTTTATCAAAACACACGTCGAAAGATTATCTACGGAAGCCCTGGAGGGCCACTTTAGAGTTTCGACTTATGGATATTTTACTTTTGACTTTTGATTTATGACTTTCGACTTTTGACTTGTGACTTATGACTTCTGGCAAACCCATTATACACGTGTTCTAGAAGCTGAAAGCAGCAGCGTTGGATTCAGGTATGTTTTCCAAACTTTAAACTTTTTTATTAATTTAATTGAGATTTGTCATTGAGAAGAGGATGTGTTTAGGAGGGGAGATTTAATGTTATTTTATATATGCTTATAAGGTTAGTATTTATCACAGACTGTGATTCCACAAGTGACTGTATATTTTATTCAATTTTAAACTGTATATTAACAAGTAGACAGAGAATACACGTACAAAGCTGACTTTTCAATGTGATTAAGCTTCATTTTGCATTTAGCTTTTATGTCTCATTTTGTGTTATATTCCGAAAATTAAGGAAAGAACACATGAGAACAAAATTAAATATAGGACCATTCGAGAGTAAACATTATCATGAGAGCATTTCAAAAGTGATAAGCTTTTCGCATCTAACTTTTCATACTCAATAGTCTTTATGAAACGCAGATAATACATTTACCTATTTTATACCACAACTTTATACATATTTACATAGAGGATAAACTTGTATTTCAGACACAACTACTGGATAAAAGATAATGAGGATGAAAACCTTGATGTCGAGCTGTGTCTTCATCAGTATACTGTTCGGCATTACCCAAGCTACTGCGCCGAGGCTCTCCCTCTTCACATCTTTAGCAAACAGAACTTTGCTCATATTTCAACATCTTTAGCAAACAGAACTTTGCTCATAATATTGTACTTTCAGACAGGTTGCGAGATCTATGAAATTGTACTATTTTTAATGGTACGGCATGGGGTAACGACGTCATTGAGGACGGTAAAGAGAATTCTTAAACGCTTTAGTTTAAAACGGAGTAAGAGCATATATACTCGTCTCGACACTGTGTCTGATGTTTTAAACAGAGAAATACAAACATGTGGACAATGCATAGCTTACTGTACAATGTGGCGTAGGTTAATGTTGGATTACCACGTGTACATCAAATTAGACGACGTCTTGGAAATGATGAGAACGCTTGATCCAATTGGTGTAGAGCCGTGCAAAGCACATCGTCTTCTTCAGCGCGTATACTGCGCCAAAAGCACCCAGTTTTACATGGCATATGATGGTTATGACAAACAAACACTATATGAATTTTGTATCCGTGGTGCTGTAGATGGGTTAGGTAAAAAAAGATGATTCGGACTTGAATTAAACCTACACGTTATTGCAAAATACTTTTCAGACGCATTGAATGAACATCAAAATGCCCTCGAATACTTCGCCGTGATGGTGGAACAGAAAACTTCATTTATTTACTATTGCAGTAATAATTCTGACACGATTCTACAGACCAGTTTGCTGGGGCTAGAAACATTGTAGTTGAAAAAAATCACATATAACAAACGCATTTAATATGTGGTGTACATTACGACAAAATGGAATCCATTAGTGGATGTTTTTTTTTTCTCAAAAACTTGCGCGATACAGGTATATTTAATGAACTAGACCCAATACAATGTGAAAATTAAAATCTTTGCTTCAATTCAATTTTTGCATTTTTTGCACCAGGTCTGTTCGAAATGTATCTAAGTTCTTTGAAGAAAAGATTTTCCCATAAACCTTCAAACTCTTACAAGTCTGTTTTATTAGATTTAACGAGTAATTCATTCATTCAACAAATAGCAAACAAACTTTATTGTGCATTATGAAATTAAAAGGGAAAAGTTATATATAAAAAGTTGATGAAAAAATATTTATTGATAATTGTGGTTAATGCTGACTTTAGTTTACGCTTTTTTGCGGTTTGGGAATTATGACTTTTCACTTATGAGTTTTCACTTATGACTTTTGCCTTGTGCCTAATTACTTTTTCATTATAGCTTTTTACTTATGACTTTTATCTTGTGACTTTTAACTTATAACTTTTGTATTTAGATGTTACCCTTTTCTTTGGTACAAACATTGCATTGTACATATTTAAGGTTAAGGCTAAATAAACAAATTTGTGATTCAAACACCAAAACGCATAGAAGCACGGCAGCCGAGATTGGTATTTAAGTCATATAAGGTTGGTTCATTTAGCCACTAGCCTAATAAGTGTTTAGTGTTTGCTATAGAATGATTTGTATTATTCATATGTTCATGTCATAGTTGATCTGTGTCACGTGAGCATTCAACATCAATTGTTAATGTGAAATAAAATGTTTAGAAGTTTTTATTTCGGGGCATGTGATTGGCCGAAAACCTATAGCAACTTTTTGGAATAAATTTGTTTTAACAGATAACAAACACCAAATATTAGTGCTATTTTGCATAAGAAATTTATATCTAAAGAAACAATGTATCTATAAAATGTACAGTATATAAAACTTAATAAAATGAAAAAAAGACGTATTTCGACTTCAGTTCTGGATTCCACTGTCTGAGGCTATCTTCCGAATGCTCCCACCTCGTCTTGATGAAATTTGTCTATATTCACTTTGACGATAATGTCTTCCTCCAATATGCAGTTTGTACATAGTTTGACGGCCGCTACCTTTCTGTTTTCCCTTTCCCTGATTTCTGAATTCTGAATCCTAAATAAGAAAAATGTAGTGGTATTAGTAGTAGTAGTAGTAGTAGTAGTAGTAGTAGTAGTAGTAGTAGTAGTAGTAGTAGTAGTGGTAGTAGTAGTAGGGTAGCAGCAGTAGTAATAGTAGTAGTAGTAGTAGTAGTAGAAGGGTAGCAGTAGTAGTAGTAGTAGTAGTAGTAGGGTAGTAGCAGCAGTTGTAGTAGTAGGTTATCAGCAGTACTAGTAGAAGCGTAGCAGCAGCAGTAGTAGTAGAAGGGATATTGCATGTTAAAGTATACTTATAACTTAACCTTCTTTAAACAGTAGGAGTAGACCTTTTGAGGTACACTTTGTATTGTACCTATTATAATGGGCTAGGTCATTATAATAAGAATGGACAAAAACATTAATTCAGTATATTATTATTAGATTATGTAACTATTTTAAGTTATTTTCTTTTTTCTAACACCATTATACATGTTCTATGCGCTGACAAGAAAGCTGCAAATTTTGAAATTGACGTTTATATTTTAATGACAAATACCATTGTGTACATTGTGTTTCTCTCCACAAAAAAATAGTATATACCATCTCTTCCTTCGAATGAAACTGCAACAAACAAACAACAATGTTAGTCTAATTGGGTTTAAAATTATTTCGACCCCATATAAAAATGAAACTTTTGATTTATACGGTGTATGTCAATTTGAGATAACGTATGTAGCAATGATTCCATGTTCTAGAAATGGATAAAAAATGATAGATAATGAATTACTATGCAATGCAAGCAAAATATGTTCTTTTCTGAATTAAATAAAAAGGTCTAAAAATAATATACTGTTCTTGAATATGAGCTTAGGTAAATGAACTTACATCGTCTAAAACGTCGTCAGAATCCGCCATTTTCCTGGGAAATGATGCGACAAGCACGTGGGACAAATACGGAATCCATAAGTAATGAATCAAAAGTCAAAATTCATAAATCAAAAGTCAAAAGAAAGAGGTAAAATAAATCCATAAGTCGAAAATCAAAAGTGGCCCTCCAGGGCTTCCGTAATTATCTCCATTTTTTGGTAGCTCGTCTGTTTCATAGCAGTCTGTTTCATAGCACTCAAAATCATATTAGCAACAAGGGGTACACAATAAGTACCTAAGGAATGCCTGTTAGTTATTTTATAAATAGAAGTTCGACATCTAACATAAATATACTTAACAGAGTAAAAAGTATCCAGGTTTATCCTTATATTCCCATATTTTTAATAAAGAAAATCAAAGCACTATGTTTTCCATCAAAAGACAGATAATTAAAAATGTGTGAAGTTTCTAGCGCTGTTAATCAATGACTATTTGTGTTATAAATAACTGTTTTGTGATTTTATTGATAACAAGAACTTAGGAAATTGATTTCCACCTATTACCTAATAAAATCAAAGTACTGAAAGTACATAAAACCAGCGAAGCGATTTTGCTTATTGAGAATAACCAGTGCCATGATTCTCATACATGTATCCATTTACGAAAAAGCAAAAAACTTGGTTTACTCGCAAAGAACTTCCTCTTGTCTAAATGATAGTGGAAATAAGGGTTTCCATGTATTATCTGGATGAAGGCTTCTGTTAACCCTTTACTCCATAGATATACCTTCATAGCTTGTGCGAACAGTTTAGATCCATATCAGCTGGCACATCTGTGCGATCTGATTAGAATTTAAACTGTTCGCTTTTCACACTCCTTTGTTTTTGTCGTCCGCACTTTTCAACGATATTCTATATCGTCCGCTAATTGGAGGTATGGAATATACCCAACGATATCTTGGTGAGTGAAAAATCGCGGACACGGACAATGTTTGACCATTGTTGCACCGCACCGATCAAGTCCTAGAAATATGAACCGCACCGATTTTACATTTAATCAAACTGTCGTACAGATGAATTTGACCATTAATGCACCGCACAGGTTTTGTCCTATCAACATGACGTAGTTAATACCAACTTTAACACGTAACAGGAAACTTGGGGACTACTTTACTTACTCTGATTTCTCTGAAATGCGTAAATCGCCGTTTGCCAGTTGGTTTGATACCGATTTCAGAATTGTGATTAGTAAAACCAGCTTCGCTGGTTAAAAATATAACCATTCACTAGTTCCCGATACCCGTATTATACTTCATGTGAGTGTTGATTTTTAAAATATTTTAGTTTCTTTGCAATGATTACAGAAATGTGAACTGATTCACTGATTCAAAGTCACAAATTACATATAGGAAAATGGAAATTTTTGCTGAGTATGTTATTTTATAAGAAAGACAGGACCCGACAAGGTTATCTCATAAACCATCTTTAAAAAGCTGTATATTCATTACTGTAACAGGCAATAACGGTTTTATCTTGCCAATGTGTTTTTAGACTGGCGCGCATGCGCGCCAGTCTTAAGTTACGATGCCGTAAACTCTGCGACGCGCAGTCTTTAACTTCGGGTGTATCATTGCGACCACGAGAGCGTATCAAGTAAGTGGGGTTTTGTGGTCACCGCGAGAGCAGGCCGAAATGTTCTGCACAAGTGTAAAGCACAATGCAGCACACCATACCACGAATGCTGAGCGATTGATAGTAAGTTTCCGTGTAATTTTGGAGCATCCATTCCAGAAACGCCAGCTAACAAATGTAGAGTGAAATAACGACCAGCTACGACAGTGAACAAGCAACTGCATATGCATGAGTACAGTACAGCTCGGGAGTTTTTTACATTTTCCTCGCGCCCTCCGCGGACCCAACTCGTTTAACGCGTATTTTCTCCGAGGAAAAACGCGGGGATTGCCCGCGCGGACCTTGTTATTCAGCGCGGACTAGCGCGGACTAGCGGGACAGCTTATCTTTACAAAACATGACGCGGAGGAACTCCGCGTAGTATGCCGCTGGAACGCGGCGTTATTTATATCGCTACTCTTTCGTACAATTGTCATTATATTTGATTTTCTTTTTTCAGGTACAGTATTTGGCTGGTATAATTTTTCACGATGTGTTAAATTATGTTTGTTCGTTACCTTTTTTTACGTTAACTTTGTTGTTTTTCAGGTACAGTATTTATAACTTCCTTTGTTACATTTCTCTGTTTACGTTTTCAAATTGTTCAGTTTTAAACCGTATATTAAAATTTTTAACTTTATGTTATTATTAAATTGCTGCAGAATTATTTGTTCGCTTGTACGGTAATATGCAGCTCAGTATTAATTTAATTTTAAAACCTAATATTATTTTGCTCTTCCATTTAAATTTTAAGAAAAAAGGATAAAAACAGAAACGACTAAAAATACGATTAAGAATATGCTAAAGCTATGAACTTTTATATTCAAGCTGTATTGTAAACACCAGCAAATTACCCGCCAAGCTCCATTTTATTGAGAATTTTACAATAACTTGTTACCGACGAGCCTTTGCTCATCCCCGTCTGCAAAAACAAAAATTCCAAACAAACAATTATCTTTCAAACAAATTTTAATTATCATGTACATCATAATGATTGTTGAACGCCGATCATTGAACTTTAATTTTTAAGCCCATACCTGAAAAAATAATGTAATAAATATTATTTATTTATCTTTTACATAGAACGTAGTCGTAGAAATAGAAAATAAAAGGTATTTTCTTGAAACAAATATACATATACATTTTGTAAATTATGACATGACTGTATACATTTATTAAAGCAAATTTGATGATAATAATAGTAATCCTAACAGGCAAGGCCCCCGCGTTGCCGCGATAAAGTACTCCGAGGCACTCGGAGTTTCTGCCTGGGGCTGTCCGCGGAGTTAAAACGCGGGGAATTGAGGCTGAACGCCGGGCAGCGCGGACTAAAGCAGTCAAGTCCGCGTTGGCAAAGTCCGCCGCGTAGCGCGGACTTTGTTTGGAAACACCCGAGCTGTACTGTAGTTTAGTTACGCCTGAAAGATTTAGTAGTTGTGTGGCATAAAAAGTAGTGCATTTTAAGAAAATACAAATATTCCGAGAAGGAATGCGAACTTTGAAAGATAATGCTACAAATAAAAACAAGAAAACAATTTAATGTTGTTGTTCGGACAACTATGAAAGGATATTAAATAAACGATTAAAAACAAATCAGCCACGTGACAAGCGGGAGATAGCGTGGGTTGCCATTTTGGTTAGGTTGGAGTAGTTGTGCCCGACAACCGTTAACAAGCTTTGATCTATTTCCAACAAGCGTTAAATTCGCCGACATCCGTTTATTCAAAATCGACATGTCATAATTTTTCTGTTTAACTTGCATTGTACATAGTCCTATAAATATGACGTCGTAAATGCTTATTTATCTTTTTTTTTATTTTATGGCAATTACGACGTCATATCGCCGAACGCAGTTTCCCTGTCGCATGTGTGTTCTGACCGATTTTCAGTCGGGACAATTATCTTAGTTATCTGCAATTTTAAAACATGACAGGCCTAAATGTAGCGATATTTTATTAATATTAATCTTATTCATTCCTCAGACACAAAAATTACTTACATTTTCCAGTTATAAACTGCGATAATCCATTTTTATTTCCACCACAGTGTTTCTGTCTATGCAGCGTTCAGCCGTGTAGACATTGCTCGATTCTGATTGGCTCATGCAAATCACGCAACCGCATCATGTTATACAGTACCGGTTGGACGAATTATAGATAAATAGATGTGTTTTATAATATAATTACATGTCTATGATGTATTTGTCATCGGACATATTTATGTCGATTGAAATGCTGTCAAATACTAAAAGCCTATTTCCTATATGAGTCTTGTGTTTTTCTTAGTTTTAGTGTAGTTACAATGGAATTAGTGAATAATTGTTTTACTCACGATAATAAGTGAGTAAAGTTTGATTATAATAAGGCAGTTAGCACTTGGGCCCAAGAAAAAAAGAGGCGTCTGAAAGTTTAATCCCAATCCTGTCAGTTGTAATGAAACACTGAGTTTGATATGTGTGAGATATCTTGGACAATGAAGGTGAAAAACTAACTATACAGAGTAGACAGTTGACATTGTAACTTGATGAGATCAGATCAGTTTATGTAATTAAAACACATGTTGACATACTGTTTACACATTGTTTCACATTATTTATGTTTTTTAACTTTGTACCTTTCTTGGCTCTTAAGAGATAAAAAACATCTATGTACTATATACAGTTGTAGCAGTAAACTTTGGTACAAATATAAAACTGTAAAAATGATAGTTAAAAAATAATGTTTCGCGAGCTAAAATCCATGAAACGTCCAGCGACAACCCTTCCAAAAATCCTGGGGAGACCGTAAGTAATTTGGCGAATATTTTTGTTAATGCATTGTTGCGATCGACGTAAAAATTAAGATTATAACTGTTTCAGTCTCTTAAGGTACGTGAGCCTTGTGCATTTCATTGTTGACACTACTCAGTTGTGGCGGAGCCTGATCATCGTTATTCTAGCAAAATTTAACCAATAAATCATACACTCCTGCATCAAAAAGACCCCCAACCTAAGATTAAGGTGAAAACAAAGTGGAAAACCTTATTTCCTTGCATCAAAATACAAGTACCTGCATTTATAGAAATCCCTGAATATATTGAATTATTTGCTAATGTTGACGATATTAACTGTCACTAAGTTTAACGAAAAAATCACACATAGTTTTATATGTTTAAAGTAATGATATCTGTGCAGGGCAAGTTCGATTCAACCAGCGCGCCAGTCTTTCAACGCTTTCAGCGCTTTGATTTCAAATAGGTATGGCTAAAACGATAGTTAACATGAGTAACTCTCTTGCTATCAAAATAGCCGTGTTCATGCAGATGATATATTAAGCCTAATAGTATCGAACAATCAAATTCAGAGTAATAAGCTATAATAGGTATCTTGTTAAAACTATGTTAATGGCCATGAAAAGTACTAGATAAGAGTTATCATTCTTTTTGACAAAATAGCTTGTCTTGCAAATGCTATAATTCAAAAATTTTACTATGAGAAAAAACTACTTTCAAAAAAAAACATATAAAGTTTCAAGATAAAGCCATAAGAACGTGGAATAACTTAGATATCAATTGTACTTGAGATTCTTGCTGAAAAATATCTTTGTTCATAAAAAACAGCCAAAGTTATACAAAGCTTAACAAACTGTCCGCTTTTCCTTTGGATCTATACGAATGATAGTGTGTCAAATCAACAAATAAGTTAAGTTCATCTCTACCTTTCACACATGAGGCATAAACAGCAATTGTCCAAATTAACGTAATTTATTTTCTAAAAAGAACACGATTTGCAAATTGTATATCAGTGGTCTGCACGCTTGATAGTAACATTAAATCCCCCCCCCCCAAAAAAAAAGTTTTTTTCCGGGACTTAGAACTATTTTTCATCTAGTATTTTAAAAGCAATATCTTCTTTAAACAAGCTTTAGCTGTTTTGGTAAACAGCTAAAGCTTGTTTAAAGAAGTTTTAATAGTTTTTAATATGTTCAAATTAATAGTGTCCCTAGAAACTTGGTCAACCTGAGTTAAAAATTACGACCGTTGGTTATCCCTAAAGTTCACCTTATTTGCATGCATTAGAGGTATCCATTTACTACTAAACTTTCATAGTACGACACTGGATTATTGCCGATCTATAATTAGGTCATTAAGTCAAATAATTTACAACACGTTTTTGCGAATCATTATCACATTAATTTAGGTAAGGCTGTGTATATTGATGACTTCTACTTTACTTTTTAATTCAAAATTCTATTTTAGTGAACTACCGGATTTTGTTACGGACTTCTTACCATCTTTTAAAGTTAAGATTAAAATTAACACTAGATTGTAACAAATTAGAAACGTTTTTTTCGATACAAAATAAATGTAACATATAATAGCAAAACATACGCTTATACGTATGTCATGGAACTAAGTACGATAAGACAAATGAGTGTCAATTTTCATATCGCAAAAATGAAATATAACAGGAATTGCCACAACAAAAAAACGAGAAGAAAATGAGAAAGCATTGTTTATATAATGATCTTTTTTTAAAAAACAAAAACCATAAACAATAAACAAAAATGAGATATAAAATGAATTTACCACAAGGCAAGATTCATTGAGCCAATCACAGTAGGTTCTGAGTAAGAAACCGACGACTTTATTGCTGATTTGTATAGTACTCATCGCTATTTTGTTGAGTTCTTCTGAACTGTTTTGCTTCAGAGATACCTTATGCAACACAGTGCTTATAAGAAACACATGAGAACTGACGGATGCCTGAACATGGCGTTCCGACGACCGTCCGTCGACGATTTCGCTAAACAATTCCATGGATAACTGATGACAGAGTCTCCATTTTATATCAGAAGGACTGAAATAAGACAATTACTTGTTAAAGCGGCATCACTTCAAGTTAACCCGTTATTGCATGAAATATTACATATATTTGGAACTATAGGCATAAATTTGCAGCATGAGTTTGGGCTAATAAAATTTTAATTTACTAAAATAAATTTGGTCCGGGCGACTAAAAGCAAAAGAAGGATTTCTGAAACGTCATAGAAATTGAGATCGCGCATGAAGAGGTCTCTTCGTCGAAAATCGTTGCTAAATATAGCTCCATTATATTTAACTTCTTAAACGTTCGTTAACGATAATTTAATAATATCATTGAAAATCCCCTCTATAGGAAAGAATTCAATTGGACCTTTCGTGTTCTGTTAGAGAGTTTATATATTGACAAATTTATGGACAAATATGACTTTTCAATAGTATATTCTTACTTAAGTTTAGGGCTGAGGCTTTAATGTGCATATTTTAAATGCAAAAATGGTTAAAGTTGAAACCCAGTACACATCTTTCAACATCAAGTTTCATTTTTTTGTTCTAAATACTTCAAATGTAAAATGTTGATTATATTTGGGGCGCGTCACAGGAAAAGGTACATTCGGACATTTCACGTCAATCCTTGAAATGACGTCATACAGTTGAGCAGACGACATTAATTTTTATGCATTTTATTTTCATTTTATCATTTTATTTTCAAATTGATTAAGAAAATCAGTTCCTTATCATGAATAACTAAAAGATAGCTGTAATTTCTTTCCAAATATAGTAACAACTAAAATGTAACAAAATATGACCGAATGAACCTTTTCCCGTGACGCGCCCCATTTCACTTATTTGAGAAAACATGCAGCAAAAATCCTAGTATTAACAATAAGGGTTTCTGATCAAAACTTCACAGCAGACTTTTAGTTTACAAGTCTACTTCTTACCGATCAAAATAAAGATAATTCTAAAAAGTTTCAAAAATGAAATTCATGGAAAACTTGCCATTCTTTCGATGTTGTTTTTAAATCTTATGTAAACAATGATGATAGAGAATTGTAAGTTAATTCTTTTACACGGGAAATTCTCTCTTACCTTAATTTACAAGATATTTTTAACAGCAGTTTAATTTATACATAATCCAGAAGACACTTCTATTTAAAATTTGCTCTCTAAAGTTACAATCTTATTCGTAAACAAAAGCGACATATAACAGTAAATGATAATAAAATTTCTGTTGTACATGATGCTTAAAAAATCATAACTTAACCATTTATCTATTTATACTTCGGAGCTGAATAATTTAATTTAAATAAATTGCATATTTTAATGCAATCAAATATTTTGCATATATTTAAAATTAAAAAAAAATGAAAGTTTCATTTTTTACATTCGGGAGATAACTACATAGTATAAAATACTGGTGGTTTGACCTTACATGATAACTTTGATACCAGGATTTGACATTCCTTTGTGTGTGCCTTTACGTTAAATGGCTTGTCCGAAGGTCAAATATCATTTATTTGTCTCATGCCGAAGACAAAATTAACAACATACCGCTTAAAATATGAGAAAATTCTAAACGACTTTCCCTAAATTATCGCTTTCACATCAATACCTGTTCGAGCATTCCCTGAATTCGCTTTTGAACTGATCCTTCATCAGTACTACACATCGGAAAACATTCTGAAACAAAATGTATCAACCAAGCTTACAGATCAATTATTGCTATACATATGTTTTTAACATTTAATTGATCAAATATTTAAAACAAAGTCCAATTGCATTCCATCTCTAAAATGTCTATGAAAAAAGGTGTTTATACTTTTTGTATCTCTGTTAACAAAATAAATAGATCCTGATTAATTTTAACAAAAATGGCTATAGAAAAATGAACAAGAGCCAATCGGAAATGACTGCACGCTCGACTATTCGAAAGTCAGACTTAAGCGCATTTTAAACTGGGCTTCATTTAAACTGGGGAGTGATTCAGGAGTTTATCACCCCCCAACAAACACACATGATCCAAGTTAGGAAATCAATAAATTACACTTAATTTATTCTTGTAGGTTTTTTAGGGTTTACACAACCCAGCCCATACACCCCTGATCCCACACACATAAACCCACTATCACTGCCCACCTATAGTGGTGTGGTGTGGTGTAGTACAGTATGGTATGCTGGTTGCTGTTGTTGGTGGTGTTGCTGTTGTTGGTGTTGTTGTTGGTTTTGTTAGTGTTGTTGTTGTTGTTGGTGGTGGTGTTGTTGTTGTTGTTGTTGGTGGTGGTGGTAGCGTTGGTGGTGGTGGTGGTGGTGTTGGTTGTTGGTGTTGTTGTTGCTTTTGTTGGTGTTGGTGTTGACGTTGTTGTTGTTGTTGATTGTGGTGGTGGTGTTGTTGTTGGTGGTGGTGGTGGTAGTGTTGTTGTTGGTGTTGGTGTTGGTTGTCGGTTTTGTTGTTGCTATTGTTGGTGTTGATTTTGTTGTTGGTGGTTATGCTGGTGTTGTTGTTGGTGGTGTTGTTGGTGTATTTGGTGGTGTTGTTAATAGTGGTGATGTTGGCGGTGGTGTTGTTGTTGGTGTTGTTGTTGATGACGATGCTGTTGTTGTTGTTGTTGTTGTTGTTGACGGTGGTGTTGTTATTATTTGTGTTTTTGTTGGTGTTATTGTTGTTGCTGTTGTTGATGTTGTTGTTGGTGTTGTTGGTGGTGGTGGTGGTGGTGGAGGTGTTGTTGTTGTTGGTGGTGGTGGTGTTGTTGTTTTAGGTGGTGGTGGTATGTGGTAGTGTTGTTATCGGCATTGTTGTTGGTGGTGGTGGTGTTGTTGGTGGTGGTGGTATGTGGTGGTGGTGGGTGGGTGGGGGGGGGTACAGTACAGTATGGTATGGTATGGTATGGTATGGTATGGTATGGTATGGTATGGTATGGTATGGTATGGTATGGTATGGTATGGTATGGTATGGTATGGTTTGGTATGGTATGGTATGGTATGGTATGGTATGGTATGGTATGGTATGGTATGGTATGGTATGGTATGGTATGGTATATGCCCCCACCCACCCCACAATTACGCAACACTTTCAACCAAAGTATGTTAAGTACATCTGTTTAAAACCTTTTCTCTGGCATTACATATGAAAAACACTAACATTGAAACTTTAACCATAATTTCTAAGTCTTAATTCTAATTTCTAAGTGAAAAAAGGGCAAAAATTAAATATAAAAATCATGGATGAGTTATGGGCCTTTGAACATCAACCCAAATGTATGATAAAATAAAGGTATAAAAAGTTTTAAAGTTGTAGTATTAATAGAATGAAAGTTATGAGCTTTCACCAGCTTGCACGCAAACTTTAACCTTAATTTCTAAGTCTAATAAGGGCAATAATTTGAGTTATGGTTCTTGGCATACATAGTCAGGGTCATGATGGTGAACAAGTTTCAAATCTATAGTACAAGAAGTATGAAAGTAACTAGCTAACAGAGAATTATGGTTCTTGCATACATAGTCATGGTCATGATGGTAAACACGTGTCATAAGTTTCAAAGCTATAGTACAAGAAGTATGAAAGTAACTAGCTTGCACGCAAACTTTAACCTGAAATTCTAAGTCCAAAAGGGGGCATAATTTGATGAAAGTGAAAGTTAGAGTTATGGTTCTTGGCATACACACTTGGAATATGATGATGAACAAGTGTTGAAAGTTTCAAAGCTGTAGTATAAGTAGTATGGAAGTTATGGGTTAGTACACTAGCTTGCACGCAAACTTTAACCTGAAATTTTAAGTCGAAAAGGGGGCATAATTTGATGAAAGTGAAAGTTAGAGATATGGTTCTCGGCATACACACTTGGAATATGATGATGAACACGTGTTGAAAGTTTCAAAGCTGTAGTATCAGTAGTATTGAAGTTATGAATTTGTACAGTAGCTTGCACGCAAACTTTAACCTGAAATTCTAAGTCAAAAAAGGCCATAATTTAATCAAAATGAAAGTTAGAGTTATGGTTCTTGGCATACACACTTGGAATGTGATGATGAACAAGTGTTGAAAGTTTCCAATCTGTAGTATAAGTAGTATTGAAGTTATGAGTGTGTACAGTAGCTTGCATGCAATCTTTAACCTGAAATTCTAAGTCGAAAAAGGGCCATAATTTGATCAAAATGAAAGTTAGAGTTATGGTTCTTACTCGGTACCTGATGATGAACAAGTGTGCAAAGTGTCAAAGCTGTAGCTATGGTAGTTTTTAAGATATAGGTAGGTTGCAGGAAACTTTAACCAAAGCGGGACGCCAACGCCCACATGAGTACAATTGCTCGACATATTCTTCGAATAGTCGAGCTAAAAATATCCACAACAAGATAAAAAAGTTGGTGCTGCACGTTACAGATTTGTCGCCTATTTAAAATACAATTCAATATTCATTGCAAAATCGAGTTATAAGCCAGTTCTCGAAAGAATTTAAACTGTCAGTCGGGTAAAACATGTACCTTTATAACAAGAAGCAGAACACTTACTTTCATAGTTGCTTAAAAGAAGTGGATAACTCCCAAGTTGAAATCAAAATACATATTTTTAAACAATTATAAGCTACTCTAATGTTTATGTATAGGTATTGTTTTGAAAATTATTACAATTGATATTGCCTCTATCTGCGAGCGAACCCGCACCGTAACGGCGACAGCGCCTAAACTTGCAATTCCGACAAACCAGGACAACCTCCAAAAAGGTTGATCGGATAGCCATGATATACATTATCATCTCTGTTTGACATCTGTAACGGGTTATGTTTTTACTGATAACAGTACTGACGTTATATACGGGGAGAATTCAGTGGTTCTCCTTTTCGTAATTCGTTGTGGTGGGATATTTGAAACTGATATTATAATCATCACATGCTCTTTTTACCTCTCTACTTTTTTGCTGCGTGGGGAGGCCGTGTTTTCTGAGTTTGGCGATTACTGATATTCCTTTTTTTACAGCTTTAACAGCGTAACAGTCAAATATAGTTACAGACAAAACTACATAATTATATGTGAAATCAAGTGAGTTAAACAATTTATGTAAATCTTCAGAAAATTAAACAAAACTTACTCAAAACTTACTTACCTCCTCCTTTTTAAGCCACTCGTTGTTCTTCTGATTTTGTTTTTTTCTTCTCAAATGCCATGTAAAGCTTGCCAAACACACTTCACTTGGTATCTTGTTTGTACTAATAACCTCGTAAAGTTCAGCTGCATCAAGACATATCATCAGTGCTCTTGGTAGAAGGTAATCGATTTCAAACAATGGCTGAATGGCTGTCAATACATCCATAGGACTTCTAAATGGCAAAGAATCGATATTAAAAATAGTGCCTTTACTGGGAATCAAACCCGTACAAACAAGATATAAATCTGAATACGAACCCCAACCCATTGTTCTTATTGGTCACTTTTTGTCCGTTTTTCATTAGAAAGAAATTTTCTTGACTTTTTTGTTTGTAATCGGTTGCCAACAACAGTCTATAATTTCAGCATTTATATTGCTTATATGACTTTTGAACATTTTGGCGAGAATTATCCTTAATTGTGCTTAAATGCATTGTCTGCAATTAAAGGTCAATCAACTAGAACGTTGCTCTAAATTGCTTGTTTTGGTTCAACAGAACCTTTCGCTAGTAGGAAAAGCACAAAACCTCATTAATCAGCAACTGGTTACGCTATATTTTTGTTGTGTTTTAATGATGTCTCTAGTTTAGTTTTATTTGAAAAAGTAAGATTTTAAGGCCTTGACCCAATAGCTAATTCAGAATAGGAGATGAAGCTATACTGGGAGTCTATGGGAAATGCATTACTGTCTAACCTGTATTCAAGTTTTGATGCTTTATTTACATGACGTACACAAAAAGGAAATACTGCTTGCACAATAACTCTAGAATGGCCGTGTAAAACGTCTAGAAAAATTATACAAATATCGCGTAAACACTTATTTAGACTGCTTTGCGGTCATGTTTCAAAATAATGTCAGAAATTTTAAGGAGTACATCAAAAAAGTTTTACCTTGAAACCGAAAATAGACCAAAGTAAGACCGAAGTAAGTTTTGTCTTGAAATTCTTTTATTTCTTGCTCATGCATGTATTTAAAATATTCACACAGACAAATTATCACATGCATTAGCTAGTGAGTGATGTTGTTGTTGTTTTTTGTTGTTGTTGTTTTTTTGCCGCATTAAGAAATGATCATTTAAATAAACGAAATCAATACATCGTAATAAATAAACACCTTTATATCAATGTTACTCGAAGGATCTTTAAGGTCAATTAAAGTAATTTTTTTTTAATTAATACCATCTTGCATGATAAAGTTCGATGTTCACTCAAACCTGTCTACATAGTATTCCCCAATCACATGTCAAACTCTTATTTTATTTACTAAATCAGTTCCGCCATTATACTTATACAAGAAGAAATGAACCAAACATTTAAGATCAAGGTATGGTATCTTTTAAAACCAGATCTTACATTTTCCATGCTTGATTTGTTCGAGAGCTGAATTTTTCGTAAGCATCATGTACAACAGAAATCCCCCACCACTGTTCGTTGTAGCTCTTAATGCTATCCGTAAGCTGGTCATTGACTGTCCCATATTTGTAAGGTAAACATGTACGAGACAATAAATGTATCAAAGGCATCACATAAAGCCAGGAGGGATCTTTATATAAATGTGTGCGTTCTACAGCAGCTTTGCAAAGACCTACACATCCATTTCGAAGAATTTCTTGTCTAAAAAAAAGATATAACTGTTGTATGACACGGATGTCACATGTGTACTATAAATTGTATGACTTTCTTGATCGAAATGCGTAACACTTATAAACATAATATTTCTTAGTACACATAAAACATCAATGTCGGAAATTTTGTCTTTTATCAAATAATAAAAACCCGGGGCTAGGCGGCGTGGGCAGTAATATGCATATCTATTATTATCCATGAACAGGCTCAATCAAACCAAGCCTGCAATATTTTCATATCTGTCGTGTTCGATGGTTTTCAAAGTTCCCTTTTCATCTATTTCAATATAAATATATATATGAAACACTGTAGTTTCAATGATCTAATTTGTTTGACTTTAAGACAGATCTCCAGTCAGTTATTGTAAATCAAATCTTAATAATATAATAAACACTTGCTAAACTTATCTGCGATATTAAGTATAGAGCCAATGTCATGGATTTGAAATTTTCTCATCAATTACATACGAGTATTACCATCTTGTAAAAACACTTACTGGTCATATGTGAAGTATTTTTGTAGAAATTTTAATTCTTTGCAGGTTTCATGCTCTTTCTCCGGGGTAATGCGAAACGCTAAGCAGAGCTTGTGGTATATATCATTCAGTGATCCTTTCATGTCAGGAAATTTAAATATATGCAAAACAAACATCAAAAAGACACGACCATACATTTTCTGTTGAAACTGCTCATCTGTTTGATCTGCTCTTAGAATCAGGTACTCTGAAAAAGTGGGCGAGCTTAACAGCTCCTCAACAAACACTTTCCCAATCTGTGAAATAAAGAAAATGTAGTCAAAACGTGTATAAATATCTATATTCATTATTCTTTAACTTTTTAACCGTTGGCGTATTTAACATTATATATTCTAAAGAGAAAATATAATAATAATAATAATAATAATAATAATAATAATAATAATAATAATAATAATAATATTAATAACGAAATTTAAAAAAAAAACAACTGGTAAATAACTTAACTTGTGCATTGATATTTTATTTTTCAACTAAATCAAATGCTTTTTAAAGTCTACAAAAATTACAGTTATCATTTTACCATTATCAATATTATTAAATCATGAATCAATCAGTCGGTCTAACAAGGTTGGAATGAAGGCAGTTTTCGAAATCCTGACTTGATATCATAAATAATGTGATATTGTTTGAAAAAAGCATGCAACTGAAAAAGCAAATTCTCTTTTCAAATCTTGAAAAAGATGGCAATATAGAAATTGATCGATAGTAATTAGGGTCATCCCGAGTTACCCTTTACGTAAATTTTAATGGTATTACGCCGGCAAATTTAAGTTCATCTGGAAACACACCCGTTTCAACAAGCCGTTGATTGTAGAGTTTATTATGGATGCAAGTCAGAGTCTGCATATTTAGTAACTCTTCTGATATAATAATCTAATCAGATTGATTTATTAACATCTAATTGATTTTTAACCTTACTGACCTCAAATGTCAAGTGGTGAAAATAAATCATTTAAAAAATATTAGAAGGTTTTCAGCTTATTGTGTACTGATGTTTTAAGGGCCTACCACATTCCTCCCCAGCACGTTCATCGATAAAAAGAAAATTATCAAATTCTCAATAACGGTAAAATGTCGTTCAATGATACTTTGCACAAATGAATGTTACTAATGTATCCTTATTTTGCATACAGTAAGACAGGTTAGAAAAGTAAAGAAAAAAGTTAGACTTAAAAATTCCTTGAAATTCTATTTACATAAATTCACAAAAACTAAGCAATACAAAACATAATTTTAAATTCCCTCGCGAGTGTAATGATACTGCAAGAAAATTCAACTACTAAAAGAGAAATCAAAGATTGTCATCCGTTTACGCGACCAGGAAACGAACTGGAAATTGAAGGTCAAGCACACTTTTACTAATATCTCATAAAGTTAACATATGTAAGTGACGAGGATATAAGAAATTGTAGTCAGTATCATATTACCCATGTGGGCATTTAAAATGATGTTTTCTGTAGTTTTTGTGAATTTATGTAAACAGAAGCTAAAGGAATTTTTAGAACTCGCTAATTTTCTTAACTTTTCTAACGTTTCTTACCATACGAAAAAAAAAGATACTGTGAGTAACACTCATTTGTCCAAAGTTTCATTTTACGGCATTTTGCCGTTATTGAGATTTTAATAATTTTCTTTTAGTCGATGAATGTGCTGGGGAGGAGTGTAGTAAGCCCTTTATAGATCTTAATTTAAGAATCTCTGCTTAGATGAGAATTCATGTACTAAGAATATATATACAAACTTCCTAGTATATCGTCATTTCCTTTTACGTTGTTTATAAAGTAATTAAGTAAGTAAGCAATTATTTATTTTAGTGACATTCGGATAATATCACATAATGGCAGTAGTTAAAAGACGCATATGCATAGAAATATAATATACAATTTACGCTACCATGGCAGGTATTTGCCTTTGTTCTGTATCAGTTCTGACATTCAAGTGACAATTTAATATCTTTACTTCTTGCATGCATAATTGCTTTTGAAACAGTTATATTGATTTCGTAAGTAAGAATGCTTCGACAACAATCTTAGAGGTATTCCTTAGATAAACATTTAGTACAAAAGATTATCTTGCATGTAGCGGTATATTTAATAGTTTCATGACATTGAGAATTGCTTGTCTTATCTCACTGAACATTTACATTCTAACAGAAAATGTTTGTCATCTTCTACCGACTGTGTAGGACAGAATCTACACAGTCCAAATAAGAACTATATCGTCGGAATACAAGAGTATTGGAAATGTAACGTTTATGTTTAAACTTATTGAATGTACCATGTACCATTAATCAGATAATCAAGTTTTTTTTTTTAAAGTATGTCAACCTTTTTGCATAAGATTGTTGTTTCGTATACTACAATGTACCACAGACACCTGTTTAGAGGTCCTTTTCTCTCCAGTATGTCAGTAGAGCTATATAGGCTTAACAGAGCTCTAGTACCAAGTTTGGTCAAGATCACCTAATAAATTGTGGATCTGTATCACGAGATCCAACTACAATCATCCAGAACATAAAATATCCCCATTTCGAAAAAATGCTCGTTATCCTATTAAAAGATAAAAGTAAAACAGATTACGGAAAAATGCATCATCCCAGTTGCACGCAAATTCAAAGACAAAATCGTAACATACCGAAGACATATTGATTGCCGTTGGTAGATAAATAATTTATCTTTCCGAAAACACAAGAAACTAAACATAAGTCCGTTTATTAGCGGAGAATATCCGAATTTATTATTAAAAATACACGGTGGTTTTCACATTCTTGTCCGTGCAATCTGCTGTATTCGGAAAAATGCAAATTACGTTACTTCTCCGAACGAAGATAGTTTCAAAGAATGAGTAAAATAAAAAAAAATGAAGAAATTATTTGACAATCGTTTGAAATAAACCTTAAAAAACATGCAATCTCAGTTAGTGTCTATAGTTTGATTGTCAACATTATATTTACCTGATTATTTATTTAAATCGCACATCGTACGTAAAAAACATACCGACGTTTTGCGGACGTTCAGAAGTTTTCGCCAAATTTAACGTCTTTTTGAACCCGGCTCTAATGCTAAGTCAACTCGTTTTATAAATAAACAGGGCGTAATCGGAATAGAAGAGATTCCGAGTGAAAACTTCCAGAAATTTTGATAATCAATTTGGATTATCTCCGCTAATTGACGAATTTAGGTTTAGTTACTGGTGTCATAGGAAAGAATAATAAAGGATCTATCAACGGCAATCAACATTTGTTCGGTAAGTTACGATTTTGTCTTCGAAATTATTGTGCAAATGGAATCATGTATTTTTTTCGTGATCTGTTTACCTTGTTATCTTTAGATAATTTATGATAAAGAGAAATGTTGTTTTTTTTCGAAAACAGTGATATTTTGTTTCTGTGTGATAGTAGTTGAATATCGTGATACAGGTCGCCCTTTTATTAGCTGAAATTGACTTAACCTGACATACTGGCCAGAAAAGGGCCTCTAAACTGTTATCTGTGCAATATAAATGCATAATATACAAATATTGCATTTTAGTGAGGTCAATATGGTGATTTATCGACCTGTAGAAGCAATATTGACCGAGAGCGGATGATGTTTAATCCAATGAGATTTTAATCAGCCAATGCTTCACTGTAATGTGAAGTCGCCAGTTGCATCAACGAGAACATTAGGACCAAAATAAAAGCATACCGTATCGATAAAATCGGGTACAAATGCTAGTAATTTTGGAAACTATAATTATTATTATAACTCTTATGAATTAAAAATTATTTTTATCTTACGCAAGTATATTTATGCTTAAATGTAATAGACATAAAGTCAACTTCTCTAAAAATATATGCAATATATGAAAGAAACCGAAAATCTGACATAGCGACATTGCAGAACACGAGTAAATTTTGATCATTATATTAAGGGGTCGCAAACATTGCAAATGGCGAAAACAGGCTAAAATTTCAGAAAAAGAATTTTGGGGGAAATACTTATTGCCACCTAGATTTTAGTAAAGAAATTTAATTAGCTAAGGATGTAGTTGATGTTTACAAGGTCAATGTAGTCTAATTCATGTTCTAATTACCACGCACATGCTAAAACAAAAGAAAAACGTTCGCATGAGAACTCTGAAATTCATTAACAATATACCAAAGCAACTCATACATGAAATAAGTATATGCTGGTCTACAACGTTTAATGCCAATTCGTCAAAATAATGGTAGGGTTTCCAAGAAAAACCGAAAGTAGATTGAACCAGGAAGTAAGTTGCCCTTGAATTTCTTGTAAACCCTAACATTATTTTGACGAATTGGCACTTAACATTGTAAACCAGCATATACTTACATGTAAATGAGTTGCTTTGGTATATTGTTAATTAATTTCAGAGTTCTCATGCAAATGTTTTTTCTTTTGTTTTAGTATGTGCTTGGTAATTAGAACATGAATTAGACGAAATTGACCTTGAAAACATTAACTACATCCTTAGATTAATACATTTCCTTACTAAATCTTGGTCGCAATAAGTATTTTCCCCAAATTTCATTTTTGAAATTTTAACCTATTTTCGCCATTTGCAATGTTTGCGACCCCTTAATATAATGATCAAAATTAAGTTCGATATCTAGTCTGTAACTCTGCACAAATGTGATATTTTGACTTGAACGATTATAAAACAGATTTCGGCGGCCGATTCTCAGCTCATTCACTGCAGAATCAAATTGTCAAATGATAAAAACAAACATCTGTATATTAATAAAGTCCATTTTCGAATTGCTTTTGGAACATACTTCTCAAAGTTCAGAGTTGACCTTTTACTTAAATTATTGTTACATGTAAACTAAAAATGTTTGTAAGAATAATGTTTCAATAAACCCATTGTTGTCAACAAGAGATCAATGAGTACTTAAAAGAATTATCGGATGAAAATTGTCGAATTCCCTAAAGGAAACATGACAAGATACGATTCTTCAAGTCGTTAAATACTATTTATTAATGACAGTATATTAAATTTACCATTTGTTTCAAATCGCTGTCACTTTCAAAACATCTGCTATCTATCAAATAAATTCTCTTCATTCCATCCATCAGCTGCTGAGTCATGTCGTAGAATCTAAGGACCACTTCAGAACATGGTTTCTCACTCAAAAACTGCTCTGACAATTTCCTTCCAAATACCCTTGTAGATAACGCGACTTCGCTTTCTAATAGAACTTCTTTTGTTGACTTGTTCCAAAAAATTTTTTTCTTCTGTTTTCGATTGACAACACAGTCGTACTGGTGCCAAACTTCTACGAAAGAAATAAAAATGCTATGTCAATTAGTTTAAACAGCCAGAAGCCTCGAATCGCTTTTGGGAATTTGAAGGACATCTGTTTCCTCAAGATTTGCAATTATACACATTCTGCAACTATTAAACTCACAAACAATTTGTTCCGATTGCAAACAATTCATATACGGGTGAGAGAAAAATCAATGAACAATGTTCGGGACATAACACAGCCACAAAAATGGCGACCACGCAGAGCCAAAAACGCTCTACATAGTAATCAGTCTTATACAAATTCTAAAAACAAAAATGAAGGAAAAGCATTACAAAAATATATCTCACATACACGACATTCTAAGTTACTAAACATTTACATACATACGGAAAATATAAATTTATCAAAATAACTATAATATGTTTCTGAAGATTTATAATTAATAAGTGGAATATGAATATGAAGAAATACTATTCCTTGAGAACACAATTCTTCTCCACAGATTGAAGCGAGACATAGAAGATAGATGTAGATCATAAGGGTATACTATGACGAATATTTATCCTTTTATTAATTTCGGTCGAAACGTAGTCAAACGTTTCACTATTTTTTTCCGGTTTCATTTAACGTTGCATCATTATAGCAAACTGTTAACCTGTGCATCTTGATATTAGATACCAACACTAAGTTCGGCGCAAAACAAACTCAAGTTATCGAGGGAAAACTGAATTTCTATTTTTAGCAACAGTGACCTTGACCTTGATCACAGATACCTGTGGCAATCCCAAGCTGTCTTTTGATATTAGCTACTCATATACTAAGTTTGGCATTTAGAGGTAAAAGCAAACTCAAGTTATTGAGGGTAAGCTGAATTTCTATATTTAGCAAGTGACCTTGACATTTATCACAGACACCTGGGTAGCAATCGCAAGCTGCCTGTTGATATAAGCTACAACATGTACCCACAAACCAAGCTAAGCGTCAACAGGCAATTTGGCATCAACAGATAACATTTACAAAATACTTAACAAAAAATCTAAGTCAAAAAGGGGCATAACTTTTGCAAAACACAATCAAAACCCCTATGAAACTTGACCTGATAATTGGTACTGTGATGTCAAACAATTATATAAAGTTTTAAAGCTATACCTTGAATGGTAACTGAGAAACGACAACTTTCACAAAAAACTTAACACAATTTTTAAGTGAAAGAGGGGCATAACTTTGTCAAAATAAGTCAGGTATTATGAAACTTGTCCTCATAATTGGTATTCAGATGTCAGATAACTATGTTAAGTTTCAAAGTTGTACCTTAAACGGTTACTGAGAAAAACACAAATTTAACAAAAAACTTCACAAAATTTCTAAGTGAAAAAGGGGAATTTCTTTGTCAAAATACAGTCAGAGATTATGAAACTTGACCTGATAATTGGTATTGATATGTCAGACAACTATGTTAAGTTTCAAAGTTGTACCTTGAACGGTTACTGAGAAAATCACAACTTAAACAAAAAACTTCACAAAATTTATAAGTGAAAAAGGGGCATAACTCTGTCAAAATACAGTCAGGGATTATGAAACTTGTCCTCATAATTGGTATTGATATGTCAGACAACTATGTTAAGTTTCAAAGTTGTACCTTGAAAGGTTACTGAGAAAAACACAACTTTTACAAAAAAACTTCACAAAATGTTGACGCCCGCCCGCCCGCCGAGCCGCCCGCCCGCCCAACGACATACCCCAATCTAATAACCAGGATTTTTCTAAAGAAAACCTTGGTTAAAAATTTAATATACCAGTATTCTTATTTCCTCCTATTCCAGTTTCATACTCTTTGAATCAGATATATTACATTGCTTTCATATGATTACGTCAAATTTACATACAAATTTAACGAAACATACAATAAATAATTTTTGCACAACGCATAAATATCCTTTCCGATGAGTTACTTTATTTTCTTAGTAAGCGATAATAACATAATTTTTTTACACTTTCAGCACTTTGCCATGATTTTTTCAGATTCTTTCTATTTTGCATTAGAGGGCATTTAGTGTGCCTACACAAGCTGCAAAAAATCTATTAGATATTGCACATGTTTTGTCTTATGACTTCGACGAGCATGCATGTTATAGCCTCAAATTGCTGTGAAAAGCCGCACTGTCATTGCTCTGTCGTTCTTATGTCTGTTCCAACAGCCATTTTAAAGGACGTGATATCAAAAAGTTCTTCTCTTTATTTTGGTTAGAATTGAAAATAGGAGCGTAAATCAAAGAAAGGAACCCATATTTTCTCGCAATTATCAGAATATCGAAAACAAGTTTTAAGTATGCATGAAGCAGGGGTTCAATTTGATCCAAGAGATTAACCTTTTACACGTGAAATTTCCGAAAGCATCATGTTGATCCCTATAATTTCGCTAAAGGTTTAGTTTTGTTCCTTCAATAAGGTGTATTCTGGCTTACTGGCAGAATTAGGGGAAAATTATCAAAATCCACACCTTATTAAATATCCTGTATTGTATTTAAGGCCTTCTAAGATAGCAAACAAACCTTTTTATTTGTAAGTTGTAAGGTTCCAAAATAATATTAATTGGTGTTTGAATGTGACCTTAACATGAAGTCTAACTGTCAATTAAAAGTAAGTTCTTGCATAAATCGACTGAATAAATTACGTTACAGAGAGAAACACAACATGGTCCAAGAAATCCAACCGAATTCAATCAATGGTCAACACAATTTACATTTGAAACAGTAATTTGTTAGGCAGAGCAAATGCGTCAGAAGTCTGTGTTATCCACCTGCATAAATATTGGGTGGTAAAAAACGGCTTCGCCGTGCTTCCTTTTTTAATCATTTTAAAGTATATTCATTTTGTAATTAAATGATAGTTGGTTATTTGTTGCAAATGTAGTGGTATTTAGAAAGCACATTTATCAATTGTAAACACGGCTTTTCCGTTGTTTTTTTTAAACTTGTAATGATAACAAGTTTGGCAGCGCAAAGCATGTTGTGTCTGAAATACCCAACTTAGGATCGATTCCTTATCTAGGATGCACAGTTTAAGAAAAACTGTCGACTGTGCTTTTTTGTCTTTTTTCAGCTGGCAGGATATGGGATGACTCTGTATTGTGCAATACCTTATTTGTTAATGCTCTGCATCACACCCTGGTACCGGCTCTCCCACGTACAGGTGGCACTCACACATACAGCACTCGGTAACGCATTTTAGAGGAGATGTGATGTAAGTATTTCTATCTCCGGAAATTCACAAATTCTTAAAATGAAACATATTAGCGCCCTGGTGAATAAATAATGACTTTGTTCTGAAAGTGTCAAAACATTTCATCTTGAAAAAAACTACGGTGAGTTAAACGCAAAAGTTTGACTCAAACATTTCAGCTGTCAAAATTAAACGTAAAATACTCAGTAAATACGGCAAATTTATTAATCTTTGTTACAGTATCGTATAGTCATGTCTTCCTTCAACAACAAGTTCAAATTCCAAGCTTTTGCCTGTTTTTTATGATAGTACAACTAAAGAAAAGTGTTCAAAAATGTGAAGAAATCGTCAGTAATTTAGTTTAAGTATATGCTGGATGTCAAACTACTCAAAGCAAATTAATTACCGTGTGTCTCAATTTTCTAATATTTAATCAATTTTCTACAAAATTTGTAACGATAAAGAGAAAATAAGCGTGTAAAACTGCAATGATTTGTTCAGTATTTTACTTGTAAACAGAACAAAACTTTATAAATGCCAAACAGAGTAATTATTGTCTAGAATATTTTTGTTGAAATAAGTTTCTATTACATGAAATAAGATGTGATGAAAACTATAAAACAGTTTTACAAAAAAGAATAGTGTCGTATTTACCGTGTATTTTACGTTTTATTTTAACATTTGACATGTTTGAGTCAAACTTCCGCGTTTAATTCGCCGTAGTTTATTAATTTCAAGATGAAATGTTGTGACATTTTTAGAACATAGCCATTATTTATTCACCACGCCGCTTATATGTTTCATTTGTAAAAGATTATGAATTGCCAAAGATACAATTAGAAAAAACTTACACCACCTCTTCTCTAATATCATTTACCGAATGTTGTATGTTTGAGTGCCACCTGTACTTGGAAGAGCAGGTACCAGGGTGTGTGCATTATACGTGTTACGGACCTGTAACGATATGAGCTGATCAGATTCTAAATGACCTGCTTTCGGTCACTAAACTGAAAACTAGAAGTCTGCAGTCCTGAGTTATCTAACGCAATACCTATTTGCCTCCCGTGCCAACCATCAACTAAAACAACAGCAATCGATATTATTACTTACATGTAACTCGAATGTTAAACTTACTGTTTATGTTGATTAATGCTAAAAGTAACACACAATGACGTTAATTTGTCAGCGTTTGCCATGCTAAGGAGCCGGTGACCCGTGTAAACGTCAATTATGTAACACAATTTTAATTGAGCCAAGTACACTACAACCACCGTAATACGCGTCGCTACAGTGGTGTCTACTATAAGACTCTAACTTTAGGAAAATATTAGGATTCAATCAATGTAGAAACTAATTAACCTTAGTTTTTATGGACGAATTAAATATTAATTATCATCCTTATCAACCTAATCTATGCCAATATTCCCGGATGCAGGTCACATGGCCCAATCAAACCGGAAGACACGTTGTTGTTTTTTTCTAGGTACTGGCTTTTGCTCATGCGCATTACGGTAATCGGAATCGACTTCGTCGGTTCCGTATAATTTCTAATATTCATCAGATGATTTTAATAATTTAAGTTATGTTGGTGGCTTGGTGCAAAATTCTATATGAGTTAGACTAGTAATAGTCCTCGATATGTTACAGTGTATAACTGTTAGAGTTATTATTTTTCATTTCATTTACAACATCTAAAACTTTGATTATTTTTGTAAGTATTTGTCTCCACAGTTTCTTTGAATTTTATTCTTAGTTATAACTGGAAATGGTTGTAAACCGTTTAAACTTTGTTTGTGTTAGATGGGTCTAGGCGGAAAAGTCTGTTAATATGTATGTTGCTAGCCCCTTCTTTGTGCATTTACATACATATCATGTACGTTACCCGAAAATGAACGGTTACAATAATTAAAAAACGGACGAAGAGTGTTCGAAACCTTTTTGAATTGCCTGTTTTCTGAGAAACACTAATCAGAATTGTACAGGATTCTGCCCAGTTACCTTCATGTTAAAGCTGTATGGCGGGTGTGTTACATTTAGCTTAACTTTTAATTTGTAAGCCTTTACTACAGTTGGTGATTTGTGGGCTAGATTATTGTTATGAAAACAAATGTTTTAGGACATATTTTGTGCTCATTTTGTTCGCAATTTTCTCAGATTTACATCCTTTCAGAAGCTTCCAGACAAACCCCCAACTTTATGAACACCAACATACATAATTAATTCCACTATTTCTAAAGACAAAAGCGTATAACACTTTTTTATTTAAATGTCCAGTTCTTCCTGATGTTCTACAATCATGTAGAATAGTCCGACCAGTCCTCATATGTATAAGAATTGCCTTCATATAAAAGAAAAATTAAAGCAAATATATGGTTCAGTAGAAACTTAATTTGCAATTAATTCAAAGGACTCGTTTATTAAGTTTTTAATTATCTGATATAAAAGTACTTACCCGATGTCTTGCATTTAGAAGAGTTAAAACTCAGTTTCCTGTAGGCTTTCTCATCGTAGTCACCATTCGAATAATAAAGGTCAAAAAGAGGCTTCCTCTGTCCTAATTTTTTATATGACTTTGAGTTTCTCGTAACATAGTATTTATACTCGATGATTTCATTTTTCGGAAGTTTAAGTTCACATTCCATCTCAACATGATTGTCTGGTAAACGCCTGAAAATACAACAGTGTAGGAGTAATTTAATACGGTTCCTTTTTTTCGCTATACCTTACAGTCATGAAAGAAAGAAACTTTGTTTGTCGATACATTGAACAATATATAAAATATAAAATACATTGTATTTGTATTTTAAGGTGGTATCATTTTGTCATTGAACATCTGAAGTGGTTTTTGTGAGTGAGATCCTTATTTTATGAAATTAAATTTGTTTTTCTGACTTCAAACTCTTTTTAGCTTGAAGTATCATTTATAAAGCACATGAATGTAAAATGTCATGCAAAGGTCAATATATAAGATAAATATGTAGCAATTTCTTACCTTGAAAACTGACTTTCTATGGGAGTCCAAACTACCTATTGTTCCACTGTTGTAAACAATTACTGCCACAGGAAGACAGTCCATAACAAGGTCAACAATGTCTTAGAAAATAATACATTAAAGAACAGTAGAAATGCACAAAAAACAGCACTCTTCAAGTGACTGTTCATATAATTTTACATCCATATTTGTTTACAAGTTTATAAAGTTGGACTTCCCATAATGCAAGGTAATTGAAAATATAGTTCATTACTCATGAGATTTCTGTTAACTTTCCAAATAATAATTACTAAATGAAATGTATTTCTACTTGTATAAGAAGTGTTTTAGAAATGTTGGAAGGCTAATTATAACTTCTTAATAGGTAAATTCTGTACACAGTCTTATGCATTGTAAAAAATACTTCTCGCCAATATTTTAAAGCCATCTACTATGTACCTGTTTTACTTGTGACCATAATATGAAACATTTATTTATTACAGGATACAGTTCTCTACTTAGTATTAGAATTGGAATTTATCATCAATTATAACACATGATAGTATTTTTCAGTCTAAATAAACCTATCGATACAAGGTGTTCAAAAAGTTTGCAGAAAGTGCTACAATTTGTTTTTTAATGGAAAACCGCAAAGAAACTTTCTGACTTTGCTGATTTGGCTGTATTGCATTTATTTTACAAATATTATTGCTATTCATATTTTCATAAGAAAATGGCTGTCTCTTTGGCGACATCGCTCAACGTAAACGGAACCACTTTGTAAAGAATTCTAGTGATTTTTGTATGGAATATGACACACCATTGCATTGTTTGTAAAGCTACTCTTATGAAACTTTCCTACGTTGTTGTACCAACATATGATGTGACATTCATGAAACAATTTTAAATTCTGATGTCAAAACACTGGTTGACGACCATTACTTTTGTATGTTCTCTGAAAACGTGTGAGTGATGAACAGACATCTAACGAAGTCAGCAGATATAAAACTATGAAGAAAATGACAATAAACATCTGGTTTCGGGATAGACAAGAAGTGTTATTTATGTACAATCAATGCTGAGGTGCCCAAAAGTTGATAGCGTCATGTTTAGTTTAGGAAATCATGTGACTGCTTGAAAAGGACTTCTTTTGCAAGATTTGTGAAATTATAAACACAGTTTTCTGACGTAAGGCTGAACAACTGACAGTGCCGTTTAAAAATTCAAAATATTTTGAAACAGCTCAGTTTGTTAGACTTTTATGGAATACTTAAAACTTTAATACAACTGCAATTTTAATAAAGGTGAGATACTAAATAAAAAAGACAACACTTTTCTGCGATAATTAGGTGTGTCTATGAATATTTATATGAAAATAATTCTTGCATACCTTTACACGTATAAACATTATGGATATAAGATAACATTATACTTGTTTATTTATTCTTATTATGTTATTATTTACCTTTTGACTTATTTCAAAACACTCCTAATTATTGAATACCTGTCATTAGTCATGAAAACTTCATTTGTAAACAGCTAAGTAGTATTTCAACATTCACTTCAAAAGGGTGATAACATTGAAAGTTATATCCTATATTATACACCATACCTTGCATTTTGAGAAATTAGTAAACAAACATGGATGCCAAATTTTAGTGTGAAGTCACTTTGAGAATGTTGTTTTTGTACATTTCTGCTATGGCTTAGTGAACAAGATTCTAAGAAATTGTTGTCCTTGTTATGAACTTTCTTTGTGTATCGGTAATTGTTGACAATAGTGGAAGTATAGGAAGTTGGGGCTCCCACAGAAAGTCTGTTTTCAGGGTAAGAAATTATTACCAATTTCACGTTTATTTTGTTTTTGCATGACATTTAACATTCGCATGCAAAATAAATGATATGCCAAGCGACCAGAACTTACAAGTCATATAAGAAATGAACATTAATGAACTTATGATTTCACACACCCAACACATTTCGTCTCCTTGATATAACCTTAACATTTTAGTTTATAAATACATTTAAAAAACTACTGTCAATTACTATCATAGTATCATATCTTCTTCATTCTTATGTAAAGTATTACACACCGACAGTTGTTACTTTACATAATCTAAATGTAATGAATTATAAAAGTTAATAGTAATGTTCAAAGTTAACAGTTTGTGAAATTTTAAAATAAAACTTTAAGTAACTTTTCATAAATTGTAGGAGCCAACATATGTAGCAAGTTCCATTTACCTGGATCAAATCCTGTGCTAAATGTAGTTTGGGGTCATTGAAATTTGAGATACGTCAATTATTTAAACATACGTAGTTCTAAAAATTCTAACCAATACTGGATAGATGTTCACTACACATTATGACTGGTAGAAATAATACCTAAAATAGAATCAGCTGAACTCATCGCTGATAACAAATAACCTGAGATCAGCGATTAAGTCCAGCTGAATTAGATGAGGAATAAATATTTATTGTTTGTTATAATAATGTTTCCATTTTTAAAATATCCGTAATTTGCACGCATATAAATTGTATATAATTTTATTATTTGAGATTTTTTTATACATAACAAGATGTAAACATGGCGACATGTTGCATCACCTAATCTCAAGAAACAAAGGTTATATTTGAATCCAAATAAATATAACTTTATGCAATCTACACTACTTTTCCTCTGACAAACTGTTTATTATTTCGTGCCAACTTTGTTTGAATTGAACTTTATTTCGCTGTTTAAACAGTAAGAATAAACTTTAAATTCATTACTTATTTTTCATTAATTACAATTATGTCATATTACCGTAATAATCATTATTGGATTGGATTTCACTTGTTCTGTTTATATGATTGTTATAACTTCTAGATGTATTATGCCTTCACTCCTAATAAATATATAGAAGAATGATTTGCAAAATACTATTTGTCATTTTTCTAACGTCAACATTTAGCCTTTGATCCTTGTAACATGACTTTATTTTATGCTTTTCGGTGAAATATAAAATTTTCCCGGTGAAATAAAAGTGGTATTTCACTGTTTTCAAACAGTGGAATATCATTTTTATTTTCACTGATTTTTTCACGTTGGTACCCAAACGCACATAACATACCAAATGAGAACGTTTAGAAAACGGGCTCAAATTTGTATATTTGACGTCATGACGTCACGTCATATACAAGCGGTTTTGGCGCCAATTCTTGCAACTTTTCTGTCAAATGCACGCAAATTTTGCTCTAAAAGCATAAAATCAAAAGAAAATTTGTTTTTACCAGTGAAAGATAGAAATATATTTCACTCGTGAACTCCGGAATTACGTATTTTCACTCGTGGCTTCGCTACTCGTGAAAATACGAATTCCGAAGCTCACTCGGTGAAATATATTTCTATCTTACACTGGTAAAAACAAATATCCTCTATGTCTTACACAAAGTAATAACATATCAAATATAATATGACTTTGATGTCAATTGTATATCTTTTAAAAACAGAAACAAAATGAGGTTCAAGCTTTCAACGACGGTCAAATAGTGGTTAAGCTGCATGTAGCATACTTCCTGTATATTGAAGTTAAATTTTAGGCATCTTTCTTGGAGTACTGCTGCAGATTATGAACTTTTAAAAGTGACACGTACAGTTAAGACCAAAAACTTAGACATTATATTCAATATCTGAATCAGACTGCTCATTCAAAGTGGACATTGCACTCACTTACGTTACTCACGTTTATACAGTAAATACTAATAAGGATTTTAAACATGTTCGAGACTTCCATGGTGCTCGAGGTTTCAAGGTTTTACCGTATGAAGTCCGTTTGTGTTTCAGTCATGTCGTATAAACATGTGACTGTTTGTTGTTGCACAGGAACCTGAATTTATTTCAATAACCACCCGATCCCACATATATGACGTTGGATCCTATATACATATATAATAAACACAAGGAATGCAACGGATTCGTTCCCCTACCACTAACCCGTTATAAGAATTTTCCAGCTACAGCCTTGACACAGAGTTTTCGCTGATCAAAGATTTGAGCAAAATAAGAATCCATTAATCAAAGCGCTTCAATAAAAAAAATCTGGAATCGGCTGTCAAACATTGTTTCATTTTGTCGTCCACTCAAATGCATGACTTCACTCAGTTCTACACCGGGTAAATGAAAAATAATAGTTTTGAATATGAAAATAACATGATACTACTGTATTTATTGTAAAAATATACACCCAACAAAAGTTCTAATTGGTCACTTTTTGTCTGTATTTTTTTATAAAAAAGACATTGAATTCACTCTTTATTTATGTTCATATGCCGACAACAGTATTCAACTCAAGCTTTCACTGTATAATAATTGATTTTGGAACAATTTGGCAAGAGTTATCCTTAATTTTGCTAAAAATGCATTTCTTGCAGAAAAGGGTCAAGCAAACAGAAATTTGCTCCTTATTACTCGTTTTATTTTAATAGGACCCCTCATTAGTAGGAAAAACAGAAAACATGATTAATCAATAGAACATTTGTTTAAATAAACCACATTCAAAGTATCCAATTTTCAAATTACCTCCCTTTCAATTAAAGACTGTTCTAAATTTGACCCTGCGGTGTAGGTAAATGGTATTGGATTCATTTAAGAAAACAATGAATAATGATTTAAAGGACAGTAGATAATTGATTTCAAGACAAAACAGTTCTTTCCACAACCTGGCTTGACGTAGAGAAGAAGCGAAACTAGCCTACGTTGTTAACATATACAATTAATGACTTTGGTTTAGTGTATATTTAATGTTTTGTAAGAAAGATTAATGTATTCAAGTTGTTGTTCATTTGTTTCAATAAAATGAAAAGTAAAAATAGCATGCGGGAAAACCAGGGTGAAAACCAGAGAGCTGTTTGTTCCGTAGGTTGCACTACAGTAAAACCCAAATTACATTGTGCGATTGTAAATTGTCAATCTCCATTGTCAAATGAATATGGTTCTATCATCCTGTTTGCAAGCTTACCACATTAGCCAATTAGTGTGTATGTTTTGTCTTTGACAAATCAACAAAAAATATGCTTGTTGAACATTACTGTGTTCTGAACTTTATGGTCCTTTTTGAAAAGCGGTATCGCAGGAACGTTGCAACAACGTTATTTGTAGATCGCTTCAATAAATAAAATATAGGCATGAAGTCTATCCCGTTTCCATTATTCCTTTTTAAGCCATAAAATTCACCGGTTTAGTATATTTGAACAGCATTTTTGTGATTTTAATACAATCAGATACAAACAAAGCATTTTCGCCGCGTTTGCAAACAGAAATCGGAAATAAGGTTTTTCGAAATTCCCATTCGCCTCAGTGTAGAACTAAGTGACGTCAGGTAATGTAGTGGACGACAAAATAAAGAACGAAACAAACGTTTGAACCGATGCCAGAATTACTATTATTAATGTGCATTGACTGCTAATAAAAGATTTTTATTTTATTCAAATGTTTGAACAGCGAAAACTCCGTGTCAAGGCTGCAGCTGGAAAATTCTTATAACAGGTTTGTGGGTGGGGTACGAATCCGTTGCATTCTTTGTGTTTATGATATATGTATTTAGGGTCCAACGTCATATATGTGGGATCGGGTTGATTATTGAAAGAAATTCAGGTTCCTGTGGTTGTTGACTAGATTATCTGAATATCACCTCAAGAAATAATTGATTCATTAAACACTGTATTTCTTAATCAGTAATACCTGTTTGAGATGGTTTTTCATGTCTTTTTCTCCAAAAAAATGTTATTAAAAACTGGTATACTTCACTCACGGTGCGTCGTCATTTTTATACAAATGTAATATTTATTTGGTACCATCATCTTAGAAAGATACAAATAACCTTATTTAACATGATTTTATTTTAGCTAAAAACTTTCATTTAAAACAGTTTCGGTAATAAATAAAGTTTTCAGTCGACCAATGCCACGTAGATTGTATCTGACAAGCAATTTGTGAATTTAGTTTAAGTTTCGTGTGTATGGGGCAGCAGATATTGGAGTCAGGGTTATCCCCGGAAAGCTTTTACACGTTAAACTTAATTTGGATTGCGACTAGTCCAGCCGTTCACTATAGATCCCATGAACGCGTGGATAGATGTGGTTTTGAGAGGGAATCGGGGAATCAAAATAAATCAATTCGTATTTCTTTGAAATGTACATGTTATAATCAAGGGCAAGTTTTAAATATTTTGGCGACGGGAAATTTGTAACATAAATTAAATAATTAAAATTTAAATGATAAAAATACAAATGCACGTACAGAATGGTTGCCAAGTCTGAATTTTAAAACAAACGTTTAATTTTTTCTCTTAAAATAGATGAAAAGGTCACTTTGAAAACCACTAAACACGGCAAATATTAAAATATTGCAGGCTCGGTTTGGTTGATGTTAAAGACATTTAAGCATTTCAAAAACATAAAATACATCATCGTAATTAGTGCCCCAACTTGGACATCAAAAGAACAGAGAAATAGATAAATCTCAAAAACAGGCAGTTTTTGCGCAACAAGCTCAAAACTTAACACGTTTATGCAAATCTTTGAGAAAGAGCATTGTATATCAATGTCCCACTGAAAGATTGATTGCGAATAAAAGGTCAAATGTTATGTTTATAACTAATAACTAATGAAGAGATGGGTAGTCATTAAACCAACTAGCTTTAAACGCTCGCAGCTCGGGTTTTAACATTCCCAAAGTACGATCGGGAAAAAGCAAACTTATGAAAAGGTGAAATATGCATATCAGGAATTGCCACATTCAGAAAAAAAACAACAGCCTCCCCACACAGTCAAGAAGAAGAGAGGGGGAGAGCGCATGGTTAATAAAATAATCAGTTTCAAAAAGGACGCCACTAACAAAAAACAAAAATGAGAACCCGAGGGGTTACCGCCTTGGAACGGTCAGTGGCAAATCAAATTGCCACTGGGGGTTTAAACCAGGTTCTAGGGTGCACCAACCTCACACTTGCCCCAACAGGTTCTCGTATCACAAGACAAGTACAAATTGTCTTGGTGAAATAACTCCAACCCACCCATCAGCTCAACAATGTTGTATGCAAAAGCATACAAACATCAAAACATAAGAAGCTAATAGCATTGCAAAGCCAAAGGGCGGGTACTCAATGATCTTTCCGAGACCAGAGCATCTGGAGTAAAATCAGCAAGAACACGATGACAGGGATAAAAGAAACAAATCGAGCTTCTAGGATCTTTTAAGAAAAGATTTCCCCATTTACCTTCATAAACTCTTAAACCCCTGCCACCGTCGTGCGATCAAAGAGGTAAGCATAATGATCAACTGTAGAAGTGTTAATCACTAGGCCTGCAGAGCGCTGTAAAATATCATGTTGGTAACCTTTCTTTTTAAATTTACTGATGGTTTTTACGAATAACCGGGAGAAATTAACACTGCCTTTTATCTTTTTAAGTATATAAATTAAATCTCCATAAAAAACTGGTTGTGAAATACCTTGTTGCAAAAGTGATTTTAAACTGCATTTGTATTTATGAATTAAATCTGGGTATCGGCGATAAAACTTGCAAAAGGTTTTCCTTAATTTGTGATACCGATAACCTTGTTTTAAAAGTTTTTCTGTAATGCAAAGATTACGTTCATTGAAATCATTAACATTGTTGCAAGCTCTTGAAAAGCGAACAAGCTGTGAGATATAAACCCCATAAGATGTTGCACGGGGAACATCGCCGTCTAAAAACGGAAAATTTACTATATTAAAATTAAAATCATCTCTTTTATCATAAATTTTAGTAGTGACATAACCATTTTCAATGGACAGATTTAGATCGAGAAAGTTTGCTTGCTTTTCTGAAGTGTTCGCTTTGTTAAGTTGTAGTTCTTTAGGATAAATCTTATTAACAAGTAATGGAAAATGGTTATTGTCTATATTTAATAAATCATCAAGGTACCTCGAGGTGTTGTTAAAAGCTGTAATTATATCATCTTGATGTTCAGTAGAAAGAGATAACATAAAGTCTCTTTCATAACAGTATAAAAACAGATCAGCAACAAGGGGTGCACAATTAGTACCCATTGGGATGCCTATTACTTGTTTATAGATTTACCGAATCTAACATAAATATTATCTAGTAAGAAAGTTAGCGACTCTATAAGGTCTTGACAAGTCCATAAGGTATAATTATCATAAGAACCATCTGTAAAAAATGCCCTATGTTCATTACAAGCGATGAAGGCTTTATTCTCTCTAGCAAACGTTTTTTCAATGAGACTGGTTAGTTTGTCTCTTATTAAATTATGAGGGAGCGAAGTGTATAATGTTGAGAAATCGTAAGTAGACAAACAGAACGCCCGATAATTATTTGATTATTTGATTTAAGCTTTTTCAAAACGTCATTTGAATTCTTAATCGACCAAAATAAATTTTTGCCAGAAGTTTCAAAAACCTTATCACAATACCTAATTACGTGTTCTTTTATAGCTGTAAGACAAGATGTTAAGAGCACAGATAATTTAGTAGTAGTGCAAGAACTAGAGTTAGCAATAAATCTTGCTTTATACGGTGTTTTATGCATTTTAGGTAACCAATACATAGTAGGTACTTTGTCTTGTTTCGGCTCAATACTGATTCTAAATTTTGTTATTTGTAGAGTGTGTGCAGTAACAATATCACTCTCAGATGAAGAAGTCAGTATATTAGCATTAGTGCTGTTCAGTTCTTCAGTTTGAATATTAATATAGTGTATTCGTCACACTATAATTACATTATTAGAAGCCTTATCAGCAGGTGTTAAAACAAATCTGTTATGAAAGTCTTGAATTCCTTTTTTCAAATGACGAAAGTTAAAACGAGGTCGAGGTGGTAATAAAGCGATGTTTCTTTCATAAAATGATATACGGGTGTCAATTATTTTGAATATGTGCTTTTTCCAGTTAGAAAGTGCATTAGGCTCGGCATGTTCTCTTTTGCACCATTTATTGCAAAATAAGTTCAAAGACTCGGCAATTTCTGCACGGCATGCATTAAAGTCAATTTTGGATGATATTCTATATTTGAGACCTTTAGAAATTAAATTACGAATTCTAGAGTCTTTGATTAAATTAAGATCACCGGTAAAAATATGACCGGCAGGCTTATAGCAATATTTAGAAGTTAAACAATCTCAAGATTTTGGTGTATTTTCAATGATCTGTAAATCCGATGTAATTTTATTGTAATTAAAAATTGTATTTCTAGTTGGTTTGTTGTATTTATAAAAAACCATAGGCGATTCAGTATTCTTAAAAAAATAGGAACAGCCGATTGAACTGTTTTATCTTTAAATATACTAGGAAGGTCAATAAAATCTATTCCTTTATTTAAAAAAAAAGTTAATTTAAAGGAAATGTCTTTGATGGTCAGATTCCAAGTCAATATGCGGCCTGAGAACATGCCGAGTATAACACTGAATAAGACTAGCATCCTCGTAAAATGGATGGGTTCTAATGACGATGTCGTCGGCTTCCTCATCCAGTTTCTGCAAACTTGATATAGAAAGAGAAGCTAACCTAGATAGCATAGCGTGTCTGCCAGATTGTTTTAAAATAATATGTAGGTCATGAATAGAACAACGAATACGTGAATTTCTTTTTATGTTTCCATTAATTCTGCTTCCGTGCGACCTCGATTTTCTTTTACGTATTTCAAGTAATTCAAAGACGTCATAATCAGGATTTTTAGAAATGTTGCCTTCTTGATAAATATTATCATTTAAACCAAGTGGGTAAGGAGTTTGTAATTTTTTAATCCATTTCTGCTCCGAAACGAGCCTGGCCCTGATTTTAAATGCTCTTGAAGCAGTGCTGTCAAATGTAAGTTTTCTACTGGTTGAACGGAAATATTTTGTAAACGGTGTCCTGAATGCTTAAAGTGTTGGTATAAAAATGTTTTAAATTTACTGTTGTTTCGAATTTTAGAACAATGTTGTCCAAAACGTGTTTTTAAAGGGCGACCTGTTTGTCCCACATATTGAATACCACAGTTATTAGAATTTCAAGTTAAAACGTAAACAATATTATCAGTTCGTCAGTCTATATCATTATTAATGTTAACTGAGAAAGTTCTGCCGTTAACTGTGGATTTAATGATAGAATTACAATTCAAATAATCACAGCATCTGCACCTCTTAGAATTGCACTTGAAAATAGAAGGATAAGGTCTGCGTCTTCCGTCATTCAAATTATTTGTTGTAGAAATATTATAGATCTACTTTCGAAGAATAGGAGATTTTAAAGGTGAAAGAGTAATTTTTAAATTGTTTTTAAATAAATTAGTACAGTGAGCCCTCTGCAGACCTGTCATATTGATAGAGCTAGCCGAAGGCTGCAGACTTTTAAAAGATTTAATTTTATGCCGGGTTTGGACAGAAGACGCAGAAGATAGCCTTATTGGAGAAAGATAGATTTTCAATATTTTTTGTGTCGCCATAATGAAATATGTAGAAGGAATACCATTATATGACCAGCGACTTAAGGTTGCATTGAATTTCTCAAGTGACGTCACAACGTAATACGTGGATAGACAGTAAAGCGCGCTAAACATTATATTCTATAAATAGCACGCAGATCAATGTTCATAAATATTAACGTCCTGAATCACTGATCCCAAAGGGCTGGGACTGTAAAAAGATTACTAAAATACACCAAAATGACCAATTCTGGTTCCAGAAAGCGTATAATAATAAATCAATTTAAACGCAACAGAAAGTCGGTGAACATATAACCTTCAATGTGGTATATAATAGTAAATGAGTGAGTGGGGAGGGGGTGTGGAAAGTGAATGTCAAATGCAGTCCCTGAGGGATGAAAAGATAACAGCATTAAATGTAAGTACGGGGAGACGTTTTACGGCCGCCACACAGCACATACACAACTACTGTGATTATAAAAAGGTGAAATATGCATATCAGGAATTGCCACATTCAGAAAAAAAACAACAGCCTCCCCACACAGTCAAGAAGAAGAGAGGGGGAGAGAGCATGGTTAATAAAATAATCAGTTTCAAAAAGGACGCCACTAACAAAAAACAAAAATGAGAACCCGAGGGGTTACCGCCTTGGAACGGTCAGTGGCAAATCAAATTGCCACTGGGGGTTTAAGGTTGATTAGCTGATAACAACTAATTATGTATTAAAATGATTTTTTAAAACACTTGACTAACGAAGTACTTGTCAATATTGGACACCAAAACTGAGGTAACATGTCACCATTTATCATATTAATTGATATTAGACAAATACAAAAAACAAAATCATAATTGATGCTACCCTGGCACTCTGAACGTGTAACCATAATGTGCAGTTAACCTCTTTTGGCCATCCTATTTGTTAATCTCTGTCGTTTGCAGCTAATTGAGCGTATTGATGATTGTCTTTTAGCGTTCTGTCGCCCCACTGACTACGCTTATGATATAAGATAACATATTGCCCATGCTCATCTTTACTTTATACAATGGTCATTTCACATTCGCTAAACATCCGATAACTTTTGAGAACATTCATCCAAATTGCACTGGAAATCGCAAACAAATTGCAAAATCGCTGACCTGCTGTGTTTACTTTTAACAATTGTTATATCACATTCGCTAATTTTCTGTTACTTTTGAGAACATCACAACATTTGCACAAGAAATCGCAAAAAAAAACTCTTTCTTTAAAAGACAGTATTTTGACAATAAGGCACAGTTCTGAGTGTTCGTTTCGTCCTAAATGCTTGTTTAAAACATCTTCTCTTATGTTATTAGCCTCCGCTTTTCACGACCGTATGTGTGGTGATTTATACCACACGAAAGAAAAACATAATGCATGGATAGAAGTTTTCATCAATTTTCAAAATGGACGCATGGACATGAGATTTTGTTTTAACTCGCTTTATTTCATCTAACATGGAATGCACTGAAATTGACATCATTAAAATAAACAAACAAAAACAAGAAAATGTGCAAGAACAAGATATATTGCATGTTGAAGTTCTAAAAAATTGTTGAAGATCAGAATATTAAATAAAATATTTTTGAGTCCCTGTCATGCTTCTCACCCCTTCCCCCACTCCGCCCTAGGACAGTGACAAAATTTTGTTGTCTAGATTTTGGAGTACAATTACAACTTGATTGTCCTTGCTTTCTCTTTACTTACTGACAAAAATTGTGTTAGACGAAGTAGTAGAGTTCGACAAACCTAACAATTATGGTACTGTCAAGTAAATTATTAATAATGTTTGCAAAATGATAAGATTTATCACCAGCTAATAAATGCATTCCTTCAAAACAAAGGATATATAAATAAATTAATGTTTGTATCACATCCAATAAAAAGCGCTTTCATTTCATAGTGGCTTTAAGTTTAAACTTCAGTGCCATGTGTTTTGGTTAAAAAGTTATGCTTATGACCGACTCGCTTTTTGTAAACTTTTGTTTACAGTCAGCCTTTCCCTCCAAAGTCGATTATTTGTTAGTCTCTAAGAAAACATTAGCGATGTCTTGCTTTTGATGAACACATTCAAGATAACGGAACGTATCTATTTCATCAAGATAACGGAACGAATCTATTTCAGATATTGCATCATCCTTAACAGTTGTTTGATTCAATAAGAGTATCATTATAGGGTTATTAATATATATATATATATTCGGGGATCCCTTAATTCGGAAGTTGGTTGTTTGAATTGAATTATCTCCCTTTAAGTTAATATATCTTCAATTCAGTGTATCGAAAGATCCAGCTGACTTTCATTGTGTGTGTCTCTGTCTATAGCACTAGTGTGCATTAAAACTCCAAATAGGAGGAAGCACGATGCTAATAGATGTGTATATGTAATTGTCTCATATGTCTGTATGTGTAAAAATAAGTGTATGTAAATGTCTAGGTAGTCAGAGGGTCATTTGTGGATAGTTATGGTATATAGGCGTTGCCGGAAAATTTCTCTATGAGAATTTGGATGGCACGTCTATAACCATGTACAGCACTCTTGGCTAGGCGATGTCGCCGTGTCTGGTGCTTAGATCTGTTTCTTTATGTCTGAAGGTTTGTTCGTTGGTTACTTATCTCACCCATATATATATATATATATATATATATATATATATATATATATATATATATATTCGGAAGTTGGTTGTTTGAATTGAATTATCTCCCTTTAAGTTAATATATCTTCAATTCAGTGTATCGAAAGATCCAGCTGACTTTCATTGTGTGTGTCTCTGTCTATAGCACTAGTGTGCATTAAAACTCCAAATAGGAGGAAGCACGATGCTAATAGATGTGTATATGTAATTGTCTCATATGTCTGTATGTGTAAAAATAAGTGTATGTAAATGTCTAGGTAGTCAGAGGGTCATTTGTGGATAGTTATGGTATATAAGCGTTGCCGGAAAATTTCTCTATTAAGAATTTGGATGGCACGTCTATAACCATGTACAGCACTCTTGGCTAGGCGATGTCGCCGTGTCTGGTGCTTAGATCTGTTTCTTTATGTCTGAAGGTTTGTTCGTTGGTTACTTATCTCACCCATATGTATCTTCCTTCCACGAACATTAATCCTTTCGGGGATCCCTTAATTCGGAAGTTGGTTGTTTGAATTGAATTATCTCCCTTTAAGTTAATATATCTTCAATTCAGTGTATCGAAAGATCCAGCTGACTTTCATTGTGTGTGTCTCTGTCTATAGCACTAGTGTGCATTAAAACTCCAAATAGGAGGAAGCACGATGCTAATAGATGTGTATATGTAATTGTCTCATATGTCTGTATGTGTAAAAATAAGTGTATGTAAATGTCTAGGTAGTCAGAGGGTCATTTGTGGATAGTTATGGTATATAGGCGTTGCCGGAAAATTTCTCTATTGAGAATTTGGATGGCACGTCTATAACCATGTACAACACTCTTGGCTAGGCGATGTCGCCGTGTCTGGTGCTTAGATCTGTTTCTTTATGTCTGAAGGTTTGTTCGTTGGTTACTTATCTCACCCATATATATATAAATATATATATATATATATATATATATATATATATATATATATAATAAAGTGGTGTTTTAATTTTACTTGATTTGTTCTAGTGCTTAAAATGTAAAAAAAAAATGTTGTGCATCTTTTTTGTATTGTTTTTATACTTTTAAATATACTTATGAGACTAGGTTGTTCTATGCACGTGGACGGTGAATTCTTTTCAGAGAACAACCCGTCCATGTGTATGGAACAACCTGGTCACGTGAATTATTTTGTTATTGCAGGTAATTCTTAAAATAATCAACCAACGACAAACAAAAGAGCCGGCGTGTAATTTAGAATACATAGTGGTGAATGTAAGTGTAAGAAAGCATTTATTAGAAGCGAAGTTGTTGCCGGCAGTTGGTATGTTTGGTATACCCTGACCTAATAAAGGTTCCAACAGTAAGAGACACGTGTAAGACGGCTTGTCGGCGGCAGAAGTCGTCTAGACACGAACACATCGTTTTGCAACTGCAACCCTTCTTTCTGTATTTCAAAATGCTTCCGGGTGCAAACATCAACACAAACCACTACCAGATATGATTCGGCCAGGTACCATGTTGGTTGGAGAAGATTGTTCTATTTATCGATAGGTCTAGGTAATGCGTAGACTTCACAGACAGGCGTGCCAGAGTATAGGTTTGTTGTTGTTGTTGTTTTGTTGTGGGTTTTTTTTTCAAAAAAGTGTTCCAAGTTTTGATCAAAGGCTTATGCTTTGTGAGCACTATTCAAACTAGATAAAGACAAAAGCCATTTATCGAAAAGTTTAGCAGAAATATAAAGTTTCCTTTTATAATACTCTGCAAAACGCCTATTTTACATTTCTAGAAATTCAACAATGATGATGTTTAAAAAAAATCGTGAAGAATATATGGCTAGATTTACATGATCTATCAGCAAGTTGTAAAGAAAAACCCAAGTACTTTTTTTTATAAAATATTGATCTACAGGGTTGATGATTTAGGAGTGACGCTTGACAACACATTTTTACTTTATTTAACTTTTGCAGAGGATAAATGATGGAGTATTCTTTTTTTCTGTGGCAAAGAAATAAGCAGCTCGACTTTACATGTACAAGCAAAAACATGTTTCCTATACTAGTAAGTTTCTGCCATTGAAAAAAAAACAATGTAGTTGCAGCCTAGATAGCTATATTTATCTGTTACAGTTTACAACATTATCACGACAATTTTTAAAATACACAGCATTGCTTTCAGAAACATCTCTATATGCTATAAGCACTATTCAACTGAACACATTTGATCTTTTGTTGTCACTCATTTTCATTTATAACCAACATACATGTAATTTTTATATTCAACATTTAAAAAAAAGAGATACATCATTTTGCGCATCAATACATGCTCCCTTATGTGATTTTTTACGATATATCATTCATAAAATAAATATAAATGGAACTTTGAAAACCAACGAACACGACAAGTATCAATTTTTAGGCTCAGTTTTACTGAACCTGTTCACGAGCTGTAATGACAATGCAAATCAATGTTCACGCCGCTAAGCCGCGTGTTGGGCGCAACTCAAATTAAAAATTTTCAAATATAAAAATATGATCGTGCGCAACGGCCTTCAAATGATTATATAATTGATAACAGCACTGATTAAATGGACGTGGAGATATTTTACGGCCGACATACGACACAAACAATGCTAGGTAGAAAGAGGACTTCATGGATTGTCGCCTGGAAACGGTCGGTGGCAAAACATTTTGTCACAGGGTGCTTAAACCAGGTTTTTTGGTGCACCAACTTCATACATCGAAAATAAAGGGTTTAACTAAGGAGTGGTCAGTTAAATTGCATTATAAGTAGGTCTTACCTCAAGAATTCCATTTTTTTCTGTTCACCCATATTTTCGTTTTTAAATATGATAACGACGGTGTCATTTAGATTTTCGTCAAACTTGAAATTCGGGGACAGAAGAATATGGAATGCTACAGTTAACCCATCTGTGTTGTCTTGATTTCTGTAAAAAATAAAAAAAAATCTTTGAATATTAAATCAAATAAGACTCACCTTTTGTCACGTTGAGGATACTGTGGAAAAAACTGCTTTTCTAATATTTCTAAATATTTGGTATCACAATTAATACTGGGTTATTGACAGTTTTACTAAACAAACGAATCTCAATTTCGATAGCAAACATTTAGGCATTAAGAAAAGCAGCTTTACATATTCTATACCGAGGGTTGCGCAACATTGAATTAAAAAAGGAGTTACGACAGACCAGGGTAGCAGTTCCATGATGACTTTGAGCGGAAACTCAAATTAGATGCCCGCCCGCCTAAATCGCCATTACAATAACCAGATGTTTGTTGGAAATGTGTCGGTTTATTGTCTGTTGAAAATAAATAAACCTGTATCGTGTATACTGCTAAACACGGCAACCGAATTCTAAATAACGTTAAATCTACAAAGATCTTGAGAATGAATAGTCGGTCAACCTTCAATATAAAATTCTGCTTGTCGTGTGGACTTCAAAAGCTAATGAGTACAAGAAATTATTAATTTACGTTTATAATAAGATCTTTTATCACGTAAAACCAATAATGTGCAATCTATGTGTGCATAGACAACGCATTCATTTTCAAAGATTACATACCGTTTTTTCGAATTGATGTCCCCGTGTCCACCATCGTCCGTTTTCCAAACATGATCGATGCTTTTCTCTGTTGAAATGTTTGCTTGGCCACCTGTGATTGTAATAAATAATCGTCATCAGTAACTTTGAAGAGGCATAAAAAATAAACAATGAGAAAGGCAAACAAAGAGACTGTTTACAATAAAATATTTTTAACATGACACATAAGGTGACAAAGAGAACACGCTATACGCATGCTTTCTTTAAAACCTTGCTTCGAGTTAAAATAAACCAAAATAGAGTTAACCAACATATAAACACACAAAAAGAATATGAAAAAGAACACATTTCCACTCTCTTCTTCTTGACTGTGTGGGGAGGCTGTTTTTTCTGAATGTGGCGATTCCTGATATGCATATTTCACCTTTTTATAAGAATAATAAAATATAATATAAATTAATATAATTTTTTATAATATATTATAATATAATATAATAAGGTATTGGAGTATATTGAAATAAAATTTTCTAACATATCATATTGATGGTATAATATAAATCACCTTAATATTATATAATATAATCAGGTCATGAATATTTGGTTGACATCAGTTGGCAATACTCTTAAATTAATTCACTTCATCAGAAAAAGAACACAGTTTATATGTTGGTTAACTCTATTTTGGTTTATTTTAACTCGAAGCAAGGTTTTAGGAAAGCATGCGTATAGCGTGTTCTCTTTGTCACCTTATACCATTTCCATATAGGCCTAGGTAGTAGCATGTGTGATCCCCTTCAAAGAATTTCGCAGCAAGTATTTTCTGAAAGCTTGTTATGTATCTGTTATTTTGCAGTGTGTTTGCACTACGGCGAGTTAAGCATAAGAGAGGTGTATAAACGTTTTACTGATCTATGTAAACCCTAAAATTCGTAGGAAAAAGATATGGAATCTGAACCTTTAGTTCTAGTGTAATCCACTTATGATGAAATAAAAAATTATATATTTGTAAAAGGTTTAAGTGTTTAATGTAGATTGATGAAGTATTGATCATATTTTGTGTATAATATGAATCACCCTAAAATTACAATTATGTAAGTGAGAAATTTAAACAGAAGCTGTGTTAAAATTCCAAATGTTAAATTGTTTATATTTGATCATTTAAACATTAAAAATCTTCCCAACACTTTGAATTCTATAGTTACAATATTTAGTGAGATTTTCATTTCCAAATTCAAAATTAAATTAAGATACATAAATGTTCATGTTAAACAGGAGAAATGATCTATATTAACGGTAAAAAAAGGAAAAAAAAACTTTTTCTGTGGGCGGGAATTGAACCCGGGTGCCTGCGTGGCGGGCGAGCATCCTACTATTGAGCCATGGACGATTATGATTAACATGGCTTTTAAAAGAAGCATAAATTTCTATGTTTAGCCTTAGGTGTATTTCGGTAATATTTGCCTATTTTTCTGTTTTCGTACATATCAGTCTTTTTTTCCAAATTAAACCTCCTGCTTCCCTCCAAAATTAATGGACTGATCTAAATGCTAAACATGTCGTGTACATATTCACTCCATGCCGAGCATATTTTGAAAGTTAATATCTTGAAAATTGTAGAAGTAGTTCGCGTCACAAGATATTGTACGTATTTCAGATATGAGTTACTTTGGTATAATGTCCATGAATTTCAGAATTCTAATGCAAATGGATTTTCTTTTGTTTTAGTATGTGCTTGGTAATTCGAACATGAATTAGACTAAATTGAGCTTGCAAACATTAACTACATCTATAGCTATATACACTTCTTTACTAAAATCTAGGTGGCAATAAGTATTTCCCCCAAAATTCATTTGTGAAATTTTAGCCAATTTTCGCCATTTGCAATGTTTGTGACCTCTTAAGAAATATTAGTTCACATTCTTACAAGAATGTAAGAATTAATTCTCTCAAGTTTGTTCTCTCCAAACGTATCGTATAAATTTTATAACAAATCCATGTGTTGTTTTCCTTTAAATTAATTTGTATTCTCTCAAGTTGACAAGATTGAAATTATTAATAGCATTATAAGCAATAACAAATGTAGCTACATGGTATTAAAGTCGATCTGTTTTTGATAATCCTTAAAATGAAATGAACATTGAAAATCAGCTTTATGAGCAAACTGCACATACAACTATCTTATAAAATCCATTATCTGTAATTGGCGTAATTTACGCATCCTTAAGTTGGTCCTTCATTTTAGGACTTCCATACGTGAAGAAAAAAGAGCGGTCATTTTGTTTAATCAACTGCCAAATTTTAGAGGGAAAGAACAACCAAAGCACTTACTATAAACCCAATTTAAATTACCTCCCTCATACCGATAAAACCTATATCTTTATTATCAGGCATTGGATTGAAGTCAAGTTACGAGTGTTCTAAATAGTAACTGTGTGTACGCGTTATCTTAATTTTAGGTTTCTATATTACTTTAAAAGAGGCTCCCTTATAAATAGCCTACTCCAACAGTTCTACTGGACTTCGATCCGTATGAACGTTTAACAAAATTTCATAGCATACTCACAAAAAAATCGTTGAACGGAAACTTGTTGATACTTTTTTTAAAATACCGGTTACTTCTGGTTAAATTATATTATGTGGTCCTTACCATGCGACTATTACTCGTCCTTTATTGACATCAGAATATAATAGGGTAAATGTAGGGTAAAACACATAACGGAGATATCTCGATTAACTACGAAAGACCGGTGGTGACTTCACTATTCAGACTTCAAACTTCACACTTCGTACTTCAGACTTCACACTTCATAGATAAATACTATATAATTATTATAGCATCGTGTCTCATAGTTCACACTTCATACTTCACACTTCACACTTCAGACTTCACACTTCATACTTCACACTTCACACTTCACACTTCAAACTTCACACTTCATACTTCATACTTCACACTTAAAACTTCACACTTCAAACTTCACACTTCAAACTTCACATTTCAAACTTCACACTTCAAACTTCACACTTCAAACTTCATACTTCACACTTCATACTTCACACTTCCAACTTCACAGTTCACACTACACAGTTCACACTTCACAGTTCACACTTCATGCTTCAACAAATCAAAGTTCAAAGTTCGAATGACGTCACACGATTAGCAAACTAAATAGTTAGGTCAAAACGTTTGGCTACTTATTGGTTTGTTACATGTAGGTTAAATATGTACAATGCACATAAAGGATAGGTTTTAATCAACTCTGTTTTGGTAATCTCCAGGACTTTGTTAAAAGGACTTTGAATTAACAAAATGCCTTTATTTATTCTATATTTTTATTTAAACAATAAAATAATCTGCACTTAAATATTCCATAATCATTAAAGCCTTGAGGAGCCACGTTGCCTTTCCTTTTACTGCCCTTCCAGAAAAAAGAATATGCATTTCATCTGTCTCAGTATAATTTGGACTTCCAGTGTTACGTCACAGAAACTCATATTTGGTGGTTGTTTCACGGATTCATACTAGATTTATGTTACAGGAAATTGTGATTGTCAAAACGCTGCTGCAAGTGTGATAATAAGGATGAATACTTACTGTGAATTGAAACATTCGCCCTTTTTTATTGCCACATACTAGAATGACTTGCAAGCATTCACACTATTTAGTGTGCTGCTAAAAGTAACATAAAACATTTGTTGGTTTTTTCCAGTCTGTCACCGAATGTACTACCTACTGATAAATTACATTTAATTTTTTATTATTAAAATCTGGTTTTACAATAATATGTAATTATTGACAGGAATGATGGCAATTGTAATGGTTCTCAGCTGAATACCGTTGCCAATTATGGCCACTAAGTTTGGTGTTTGTATGTTTTCGAATGTTAAAGACTATTTCGATTGTTCAATTTTCGAGTTAAATCTGGTAGAGGATGTTGTTCTGAGCATTTTCTAATTTTTTGTTGTTGTTATTTTTGTTTGAATCATTTATAAATTTACTTCTGGTAAAAACCAGCACCGTTGTTTTCATATATTCTGTTTATAAACAAATGGTTTTAGCAAAATTCGGTAGTCCACTGTGCACAAACAATATGTTTAATCTTCTGTTTATTTCAGCTGTGTGATGTTAAGTGATCTTGTAGAAAATATAGAAGTGTGCATTAAGTATATACATCTTGATCACTTGTCTTAGAAGGAAATCTGATATTAAACCAGCATAAAATTGAAATTCTTTAAAAGAAATTTAATTTTGTGATTTATTCAACTATATATCCCCAACATGTTTGGATTCTCCCTTTGGGAATTTCACAGTCAATACTCATCTTAAAGTACATACATGTCTTATGGTGTATACTAGAAGTGTCAGTTGTCAACCTTTTAATCCTCAAAATAACTCCATAACATGACATAGTGTTTTATTTTATTTAAAAAAAACAAAGCATTTTGTAGACACATTTTGTGTAGAGAGTGGGTTTGGAAAAGAGTGAACATACATGTATAATTATTTTTTTTAACATGTGTTAAACATTATTATACGTTTAAATAAGCAGACGATTGCATGTCATGGTTAAAAATATTAACGAGTTAAAACCATAATTGAAAATCCTATTGGTTTTATTTATTTTTTCTAAATCACAATGCCTTATTAAAGAAATAAAGAAGACATCAAAGGTTTTTACGTTTTTCGTTAATGATACCAGTCCCACGTTTCATGAAATCCAGAAAGGATGTGGCCCAGGATGCTTCCTTCAGCTGAACTGAGGATGTTTCTAATCTATACTCGGTAAAAGTAAAACTTATCCGCTTTAAAATTAGAAAACGAACATTCAAATTATTTCTTTTAAATAATATGCATTTCCATAGTTTATGTTATTGCAAAGAAATAAAAATTTCTTAAAAATGTATAGTCACGACTTGGTTATCTGTTCCTTTTTATAACAACGGTTTCAGGAAGAAGTAAGTGGTTCTAAAAATATTTATGTTTATTAAAAAATCAATTTCTTAGGTTCTCGTGGTTCATAAAATCACAAAACATTTGTTAATAAATCTAGTAGTGCTCCATAAACAGTGCTAAACATCCAATTACCTCCGTTTCGATTCAAAGTACTGTGTTTTAAAATCTTTATCAATTGTTATTCAGTCGCTCAGTTCTTTGTGTGGAAAACAAGCAATTTAACTAAAACTAACAACTGAAATGTAATAATAAAACACTATTCTGTGTGTACCGTATTAAATAAAAATACCTTGATGAGAATATAAGCATAAAAGTGGATAGTTCTTAATTTTGCTCAGTAACGTAAGATTTAAGCTGGAAGATGATTGATCGGAGACTGAGAATAGAAAATGACGCAGTTTGAATGGGGTCTAAAATATAAAAATATTGTTTAGATATGATTTTGTTTAGTTCTCAAGGACGAACATCTCAATACTTGTTAGAAGCATTCATAGCGCAACTGAAGACAAACTTGACTTGAAAAAGAAACAGCAGCAAACAAACAATAACCTAGTCAGTGTTAAAATCTCTCTAGAGCATATGTTATTTGTTTATAATCCGATTCTACTTAAGTAAAATTTACTGGACTTGACTTCATTAGGAAAACAGTATCCTAAATTGAGCTAAGAGCAGCTGTTGCAATGGCGCAGGAGTTTCATCAATGTTTTATCAAACTTAAGAAAGCACGGTTTAACATTACTGTAACATTAAATGTGAACGGAGTGACCTATAACGACAGGGGTCATCTTGTATGTGGTGTCATTTAACGTCAAGTCCACCCTGTCCTAACCCAAAGCAAAAACGATTGAATGAACGACCTTCCGATTAATAGTAAAGTGCCCCGCTAACTGAGCTACCGCAAGGGTTCTTAACGGCCTTCTAGTACATCATGTCAAAATGCTTTCCACGACTTCTTGCGAGTAAAATGCTTTGTTATTTAAGGTTCGAAAATGTTTCATCAGACGATAGTTTGCGGGAAACCGCAAATACGAGTACGTTTGTTCAAGAATGACGTCTCTGGAAAGTTTTGAATTTCTACTTAGTAACAAGTAAAATGTATATGAAACCTTTTAGATCAACATATGTAAGCTGGTAGTAATTACCAAAGTGGTAACTATTTTTAGTTTGAATATAGTATGGGGAGGTTAAAAGCTGGATATGTAAACAGTGATTACAAAATAATACTTAAAATCAAATAAATAAATAATACGTTTAATCAATTATTTTCAACATTCAAAAGGACACGATCATTTTTGCATGGGTTGTCTATTTTCACATTCAGATCACGCCCTTTGTGATATATCTTTGCGCCTTTTAACTTCGCCCGTGACCGATCCTGCGATTCATCAATGGCGGATATTAGTTTTTTATAAACAGTGGAATAAAATGACAATTAAGTTTTCTCTATTTTCTATATTATTATTCAATATATTCTTATATTCACAGAAAAGCGACATAATCTCTATGTAGAGATCAAATGCTTCTTCCGTAAAAGATGGCGACGTCAGGTTTATTAGCTGGAACAATTTGCAGAATTCAGGAAAGCACCCTTCTAGATTTAATGATTGGGAATACAACTCATTCACACATAAATTTCGTCATCATAAAAGCTGTGACTGTAACTTGAAGTGTTATAAAATTCTGGTACATGTAATTCAGGCTATCCTACTGGTCCATTATTTTTTCCACGGGAAATATCATAAACATTCCACTCATTAGCGAAGTTTTCCAGTTTTCGTCTTATTGGTGTGAAAGCAGTACATAAGACACTGTCTTTGAAAAATATCCCCATCACAGAAAATATTGTAAATATTGTTGTCTCTCATGTCTTTGAAAAAAATTGATCCAAAAGTCAAGACACTGACATGCTCCACATTGATTCTATTCTTTGATTGGAGGTACTTTTACCATGAATATAGCTCTTTTCTGCTGATTGATCATAATTGTGATTATACCGAAAATATATCTGAAGCAGACGAACCGTTGTATTTTCTGTGCCCATATTACTACGTATCATTCATGGAACCCTGCAACCACTGTTCTTTATAGCCTGCAGAAAATACCGCGAGATTATTTTGGGATTGTTATAACTTTGACCCACTTCAAGCCACAGAATTTTTCGAATAAATCCATCTACTGCTCCATGAATCGCAAATCCAAACAGTTTTATTTTGTCATAACGGTCTATATGCCAAATAAAGTCCGGACCAGGACAGGAATATTGACGACGAAGTAAGCGCTTAGCCTCTAAATTTCTTCTTTCCATATCCTCTGGGCAAGCGAGCCACATTAAGCGTGTTACTGTTTATCTACGAACATGTACACCATACATTCTCTTCAATCTTTTCCAGATTGTTTTATAATCTAAGCAACGACCTCTTCTGAAAGGACCTTTTAAAGTGGCACTGATAATAATTTCAACTTGATACTCCGAGACTCTGCTTTGTAAGCCTATCCGCTTCAACAGCCTTTTTAAATGTCTGTAAATTATCTTAAATCCATGTATCAGAGCGGACTAAATTTCCTTGTATGTGTAGCCAAGAAAGAAGTAACGCATGATAAGTTCCATTTTTAATTGACACGAATGCTCACTTCGTTCGCCAACAAGAAACACAGCATATACCTGGCAGATAATCGAACACATACACAGTATTGTGACCTGAAAATTACAAAGAAGTGTTTTAAAGTTTAAATTTTTGTAAAAAAAATTGAACCACGTATAGATTGTTTTTTAAGAAGAAAAAAAACTTAAGTTTATTTTAAATATAAAATTGCATGTTGACAATAAAAATCTTTATTTTATTCATTTTAGGACAGTGTTTTCTAAACAGTTAAATTGGTCATGCAGCGATTGTTTTAATGATATATTTCATTGTCAAAACAATGTTCTTGTTACAGTTATCAAGTTCAGATTATCTAGTTTTCAGTTATTTTATCGTTAGGAACTCCATTTAATGTAACATTAATAAATATAATAATGAATAACAACGCATCAGGAAATTTGTTAACAATCTGAGAACAGTTCCAAAAAAAATACAGCGGTATAAAAAACTTACCATAATGCAAAAATTCTTGTAAACCAGTAGGAAATTTGGTGATTCACTAAGGTTAAACTGGTAAAGCGCGCCTTCATGCAATAACAACCTGATGACGTCAAGTCACGTGATTTACAAAATCGCGAAGTGTGAAGTTTGAAGTGTGAAGTATGAAGTATGAAGTGTGAAGTATGAAGTGTGAAGTTTGAAGTATGAAGTGTGAAGTATGAAGTGTGAAGTATGAAGTGTGAAGTATGAAGTTTGAAGTTTGAAGTGTGAAATATAAAGTGTGAAATATGAAGTGTGAAGTATGAAGTTCGAAGTGTGAAGTCTGAATGTTGAAGTCACCACCGGTCTTTCGTAATTAACCTCTTGCTTACCACTTCATTCACATCATTCACAAGCATAAAACATGAAAAACTATATCACGCGCAATTTACAGAGGGGTATACAAAGGTACGTTTCATTCTAGTTATTTCCACATGCTTTGCTTGATAACTTTTTTTATTTCTGCATTATTTATCAAAACCTCAAGTTCACAGAACTTCTGAAACAAACATCTTTCGGCGTAAAACTACAACAGATTTTTCACTCTTTCCCAATTTTTATCTGAAAACAAACGAAAAAAAATATTACAAAACAAGGACGGAAACAATTCGACCCGAAAAAAATATTCGCCTGTGTGTAACCATCTGCATAATGCGCGTGACGTATGAAAAGGTATAAAGATTGTTTCTTTTTAAATAAATTGTTCATCGATGAACGACACCTCTCCAAACTCCCTGAAACGTGCACGTCGTGGAGAGGGCACTGGAGAGATGGTATGCTGGAGTCAAAGAGGGTCGCCGATAGTTATGTACTGCCACATACGGACATTATTATCTCCTCTCTGCCGTGTGCGGGGTCCGCCTGGTGGGCCCCGCTGCTGGACTTTGGACGCGATACGCCGCATCGTTGACCCTCTCCGAGCATTATACAAAGCGACTGAACAACCATGGGGCGATCAAATCTGCATGAGGACAGCGGCGGGGCCTTCTACAGCCAGGTTTTCATAAGCAGAACTCGAAAGGGCGGTCAGACAAGGGGATGTGGGATCCACAGATGGCAGAACCGACGACAATCAAGCGAATCCAGAAGACGATCTCTCCAGACCAACATCAGGGAGTGTGGCTCTTAAAAGGCGACCAATCAGAAGAACGACAAAGGAAGCACTCAACAACTAGGTCAGCTACATATAGGTCAACCAACAAAATAAATTTACTAAAATAGTAACATCTGAACCAGCCAATCGACATCAAGGAAGATCAACTTAGAGAAGATAGGAGATGGAAGGAATGCGTCCTCTTCACTCACGTTCCGAAAGGACAGGCAGTCCGAGGGTGGAGAGGATGGATCCCAAAAGAAAGAAGAAATTCGACACAATAGAAAAAGTAAAAGAAGATAGAAGAAAGAAGTTCAACAAGAAGAAGAATAACTATAGACAGACGCCTACATGGCTTGCCGATGGCGTCTATAAATAAAACAACACACACACACACACACACATGAACGACAGGAATTGTAGCACACTGGGAAAAAACAGGCTTCTTTATTGTTTCTTAATTCTTTAAGTACTGCGTTAACCGAGAATAAAAGTTGCACTGAAGAAGGCTGATGAAAATATGAAACCGGTGACCTATTTATGCCAATGACAATAAAGTAGTTTTAATGTTTTTACTTTAAGAGACAGAACCACTGCAAAAACACTGCTAAATTAATATAAATTAATTAAGACCAGGAATCCAAGAATGAAGGTATTTTCAAAGAGGCCCTGAAGTATCAAATGCTATGTTTCGGAATGAATGTTTTAAATATTAATTAAATAGTGATTCTAAGATTGTACGTTATATTCCGTGTCATAAAATGTATTTAAGTTGGAACGCGACACTTTGCGAATTTTTGAATTTCTTTATTAAATTTGGTATGGTATTTATTGACGATGATTCCAGCATGAATCCGCAAACCGTGTATAATCATAATCATATTACTCGTTTGTTTTCTAAATAAGATGTGTTATTTCAATATGTATCACCAAACATTCTTTACCCTGCACAGATATGTACTCGAAAGATAAAACATTAATACCTTGCTGATTATGATTTTCATTCTCTGCGTTTTGCGTACTTGATTCCTGTTTTATCTTTTCGATATCCTCAAACGCTTGTCGTAGCAATGTCCTATCGCCGTAAGACGGAATTAAGCTCTTCAAGTCTTTTATGACTGCAGCCATATCTTCTTGGTTAATTACTTCATCCGTTGTATCATCCAAAAGTGTGCATTCTTCTGTCGTGACATGATTACCAAACCTGGTAAATGCTCGGGTGATTTCATTGCAAGCAGGCATGTATTTATTCTTATCAATTGTACGGCTCGAAACATTCAAGTACTTATTCCAAAAGTTTTGTATCTTTTCAATTACTTCCCTCTCAGTTGTGTTGAGTTCCAGAAATTTTAATGCAATAAATGAAAGTAAAGATATATCCCATTTCGAGAATTCACTAAGTTCAGGAGAAGGGGAATTCAGCGATACTTTGTCTTGTTCAGTGATAAATTCTGATGAAAATATTTCATGTTTCTTCTCTACGAGAAGTTCATTAAATTGTATTTCTTTTCTCAGCAAAGCATTGCGGATCACTATTCCGATGATTTCCCGACCAGTACTCAGAAGAAGTAGAATTATACGAATATAACACTCGTTTTCGAAAGTAATCATTTTCGTATCTGTGTCACTGCTGATTTGATACTAAAACGTCACGGGTAAACACTGTACCTGAAAAAAATTACTATATATTAAATTACTTTCCGAATGTTACAACAATTCACTTCTAGTACTAGTCCGACCAACATACCCTTACATCAACACGTTTAACTGTATCGTAAATTGAATTCGGTAAACTGATTTGGAATTTTAAAACAAAATGTATATTGTATTATGTATATCTTACCATAAGATCTGTGGCTTTCGTTTTAAACATACATGTACAATATCAACAATTGTAAGCAATTTAAGAATAGATTACATGTGATAGGAAACAGTTCGGAAAATGCGATACCATAAACAAGGTCGAGAAATATAATTTTCTGCGTTTAAACGTAGTAAATTAGTATAAAATTAATGCCCCCCCCCCCCACTGTCGGTGTCCAATGGGTTGCTAGATGGGTCTTTTTCTTCGCTCTGGCCTTTCGGGTTTTTATAACCGCGTGGTCATTCAGCGCTTGGACAGCCGACAATGACAGACGAAAATTTTAATTCTAATCTAAAAGACTTTGTTTATTTTTATTCTTTACAAAGTGTGATATGATTTAGGGGTTCTTGTGTTCATATTGTTAGTTGCAAAACATATTATTATTGTATTTTTATGGATTTATGTAACGATGTTCTGATACTGTCAGTCGGCATCCAAGGTCGCTCCCAACAAATTAAACATGTTAAATGTTGGATTTTGTGTTTCATTAAGGCTTTGCCTTCAGATATATATATATTCCTTATACTCCAATCCAGTTAAAGATTGACGTAAGGGGATCAAATTTAAAAGTGTCAGTTGAACGCATAAATTAAACACGATATGGTTTTAATCACAGTGTGATTAAAACTTCTTTGCAATATAATAAAACATTTAATATTTGGTTTCTTGAAAGGGTATTTGAGTTAATATTGGTCTGGGTGTCATATTTTTCCGCACCTGCGGCTCCTGTAATATGACACCCAGACCGGCAATTTATCCTCACATACCCTGTCAAGAAACCAAATAACTATAAAGTATTAGATCTGTGTGATGTGTGCCCACTTATCATTACTAAAAACAAAATATATAATTAAAACTAATAAAAATTCAAAATCGAATTATTCCAACATGACGTTTATTCGGTCAAAAATATCAAATGATATTGCCTCTACCTGGAAGCGAACCCGAACCGTCACGGCAACAGCGCCATAGCCCGCGGAATTGCATATTACTTTTCTCGCCGCCTAACTCCGGGGTGAGCCCTTATATAATTTAATCAAATGTAAGTGTCGCGCTAAACTGCATTCGAATGGCTACATAATTGATCACAGTAAAGATTTCCAGAAAAGAAGTTCGTTTGGGTCATCTTAGGGTACTACTATATGATAATTCCCAACTTTCTGGCCATAATCCCCATGAAAATTAAATACCGATGCGTCAAAAAGGGGTTCGAGCAACCAAAAAGAACACCCTCTGGATCCGCTCCTGCTTTGTTGATGGCAGAATGTTTAAGTATATCAAAATCTGTTTTGCAATGTATACCAGCTTAATTAAATGTGAAGAAACAGTAAAAGATTTTGACAACCACAGTATATTTTTATACCAGCATCGAATGAAATGCTGTGATGCGCAGCGTAGCAAAAATCAAGTGCCGGTGTACGATGCGTGGCGTCTCTTTTTTGCAAGAAGTAAGTAAAATATAGATAAAACACACACATTTTACACTACGTTTACCTCCAGCACTGACAATTTTATTGCAGTTATTAATAGTATAATTCTTCACTAGACTTCGTTTAGATCAAGAAAATTACGTTTGAACAGAAAAATTACAACATTTGCAGCACAGACGGGTCCATTTCACGAATGATTGAGCAAAATTCTATATTCTGGACTCAGAGAAGACTAGAATCATAAACAGTCATGACTTGACAGCCGTATAGGCTTATCGGTTTGAGTATTATTTTAAAATATCTTACATTGACACCGGTTATGCCGGTTAAAAGCGTTGCATATGCCGTGGATCGCGGCGTACTGCCGTTTGCGAAGCGAACCATGTCAGCTTGGGTGGTATTATTAATCAGAAACAAGTTAAATTTATTACAGAAAATCTTTTGAACTACAATTTCATGTTACCAATAATAATTTAATCTGGAAACCCATCAAGAAAACCATTTTATATTGATAACAACTCATACGTGATAGAAAACCAGTGCACCATGTTTATAAATCTCAACTATTACAGTTTCATGGTTCCCGTAATTAGAAACAAGAAATATCTTTAAAAAAGATAAACGGCGTTGATAGAAAAGATTTATATATACATGTATATAAGAAAGAAAGAAATACAGAGAGGCAAAGCAGACACAGTTTAGTTATTTTATTTTATTTGTTATAGCTATTGCGAACCTTCCCTGCCTTCTTAGTATGACTAAGAGATTTAGCGACCGAATCATGACAACTCATCAATTTATTGACAGTGTCTTTAAAAAAATGTTGAAGCTGTTGCAACAATTTCATATAGTGATAACAAGTCGATTAAAGAAGCAAAATATTCAGTTTCAATAAAATACCCCGTGTAGAGTGAGAGTTCAAGATGAATAAATGTCCTTGAATTTAATAAATATAAATAATAACAGACTGTTATAAGAGCGAAATCTACCAACTTTTACGTATTAAGTTAAAAAAAGTGTCCGTTTGGAGTATTGAACCCGGGGCCTCCGCTTTGAGAGGCGATAGTGTTAGCCACTACACTACAATGAACTTGTCTTACTAACTTGAAATTAACAATCGGTATCAAAGGAACTAGAAGGAACCAGTACGAACTAGGAATATCTACACTTCTCTTTCGTTTTACACTGTGTATTGTATGCAAGTGACACCCAAGAATATTCCATATAATGTTGTATTGGTTACTTAAATCGTAAATATGTTTTTCCTCCAATACAACATCCACTAACAACCAATCTTATTAATCTATTTGATTTTTCCGCTGCATAATAATAAAATCCCACTAGATACCTCTCCAGCCTGCTAGATGCCTCTCTGGTGTAAATAGCTATTAATCGAAATAGTTAATTTCATTTTCCCTCTGCATAATAAGAGAATACGGGTATTATTTACAAGATTTCATTGGTCGAAAAACTAGGTCAAAAGTGAGCTTAGACAGCTAACGCCGAAAAAAAATTCTTCTTACTTCGTTTATGGATTATAATACTAGTAATTTATCAACATATACTCTCTGGTACTACTCAGATTTATATTTTGAATTATAAAACTTATTAATATGCATTCCAGTCTGAAATTTCAGTTCACCTTTTGTACCAAATAAAATCCTAATTTTTGATTTATGAATAATTAAGTAAGCTAGATTAGATTACTGGAGATTTCCTTACAAGTAATAAGTTTACATAAAAGTTTTCCTGTCAACAAACGATTGAAATGTTGGTCAAACAATTTAAGATAAAACACTGTTACACGGGCACACTTAAGGTTCCGCAAACATTGCAAATGGCTAAAAGCGGCTAAATTTTCTAAATTGAATTTTCGGGGAAATATTTATTGCCACCTAGATTTTAGTAACGAAATGTATTTAGCTAAGGATGTAGTAAATGTTTGCATGCTCAATTTAGTCTAATTCGTGTTCTAATTACCAGGCTCATACTAAAACAAAAGAAAAACCGTTTGCACGAGAACTCTGAAATGCATACTAGTATAACAAAGCAACTCATACCCGAAATTAGTATTGGCTGGTCCACTGAGTCAAATCGTTCACTATAGGTCCTAGGAGGAGAACGCATGGATAGACCGCTTTATTTTCAGGAGGGAATTGGGTACTGTAGTAAGTAAATCGTCTCGCATTCCTTTGATAATGCATATATCAGACATTGCCTATGCTGATCTCCTATATTTACTCCAAACAATGGTCATCTCACATTCGCTAAACGTTCGGTATCTTTTGAGGACATTCTCCACAACTGCACTAGATAATCGCAAAAAAAATGGCAAAATCACTCTTTAAAAGCCAATATTTTGATCATTAAGCAAAGTTCTGAGCATTTATTTCGTTCTAAACTTTCGTTTTACACTTGTCTTCATATGTCATAAGCATCCACCATTTTAAGTCGTTTTAAGAGCATTTAGACCACAAGTTAGAAATTTTTCAAAATGAACGCATGGGTATTAGTTTTCATCAATTTTCCAAATGAACGCATGGGCAGGAGGCTTTTTAGAAATCCACGTTTTTTCGTAAATATCCTACATCAAATCGACTTTTTTGACTGTTATTTTTCACAATATTTCATTCTGAACTGCTAAAATATCATTTAGATCAGTCTGTAGTTTCGTATCGGTAATAAGCGATACCGTAGGGCCTATATACTTTTTGAGATTAACGTGGAATTATTTATCATGCTAACGAAACTTCTGACATCTCATCATAAACCTTATGCTTCCCATGATGATTCCCATGATGATTCATTATTCTCTGCTTAAATTTAATATTCATTTATGTTGACACCAAAAAGCAAGAAACAATAATGTTAAAGTATTTACTTCGACAATTCATGATTAACTCCCCTTTTTCTAACCTACTTCGACAATTCATGATTAATTCCCCTTTTTCTAACCTCCGTCATTTGTTATATGTAAAAGAATTGAAAAAAAAAATATTATAGTTGCTTTGGTCAAATTTCGGAGGTTAGAAAAAGGGGAGTTAATCATGAAGTGTCGAAGTAAATACTTTAGCATTAGTGTTTCTTGCTTTTTGGTGTCAACATAAATGAATATTAAATTTTACATCTGAAGCAGAGAATAATGAATCATCATGGAAAGCATAGGAGTTATGATGAGATGTCACAAGTTTCGTAAGCATGATAAATAATTCCACGTTAATCTCAAGAACTATGTAGGCCCTACGGTATCGCTTACATGTATTACCGATACGAAACTACAGACTGATCTAAATGATATTTTAGAAGTTCAGAATGAAATATTGTGAAATATAACAGTCAAAAAAGTCGATTTAATGTGGGATATTCACGAAAAAACGTGGATTTCTAAAATACCTCCTGCCCATGCGTTCATTTGGAAAATTGATGAAAACTTCTACCCATGCGTTCATTTTGAAAATTTTCTAGCTTGTGGTCTATATCCTCCTCAAACAACTTTAAAATTGTGGAGGCTTTTGACATATGAAGACAAGTGTGAAACAAATCTTTAGAAAGAAAGAAATGCTCGGAACGTTGCTTAATTATCAAAATATTGGCTTTTAAAGAGTGATTTTGCCATTTTTTGCGATTATCTAGTGCAGTTGTGGAGAATGTTCTCAGAAGATACCGAAAGATTGGCGAATGTGAGATGACCATTGTTTAGAGTACATATAGGAGATCAGCATAGGCAATGTCTTAATCTGATATATACATTACCAAAGAAATGAGAGACGATTAACTTACCACAGTACCCAATTCCCTCCTGAAAAAGCGGTCTATCCATGCGTTCTCCTCCTGGGACCTATAGTGAACGATTGGACTCGGTGAAGTCTACAATGTTTAGTGCAAATTCGTCAAAATAATGTTAGGGTTTTCAAGAAATGCAAGGAAAACTTACTTCCGGGTTTCTACTTTCGGTTTGAATTCTAACATTTTGATGTACCTTTACAAAACTCGACATTAATTCCCACTGGCAGACCAATAAAAGTGAAGAAATATAGTGTCACATGGCTGTATTAAAGTTTGGATGATTGGTATCACGTAAACACTTAATTACAATACTTTGTGGTCATCTGTTAAAATAATGTCAGAAATTTTAAGAAGCACATTTTGACTTCAAACCGAAACTGAAAGTAGAAACCCGGAAGTAAGTTTTCATTGAATTTCTTGAAAACCCTAACATTATTTTGACAAATTGGCACTAAACATTGTAGACCAGCATATACTTATTTTAGGTATGAGTTGCTTTGTTATATTGTCCATGAATTTCAGAGTTCTCATCCAAACGGTTTTTCTTTTGTTTTTGTATTTGCCTGGTAATTAGAACATTAATTAGACTAAATTGAGCATGCAAACATTAACTACACCCTTAGCTAAATACATTTCGTTACTAAAATCTAGGTGGCAATAAGTATTTCCCCGAAAATTCAATTTTGAAAATTTAGCCACTTTTCGCCATTTGCAATGTTTGCGGAACCTTAAAAAGAATCCAAACCTAGTCCTGTTAACAAGGGCATTCAGGAAAAGCTCTGTAGGATGCTAATGTGTTAGCAATCCTCCGTTCAACAAATTGATAATTGAGATATTCGTATTCAAAAGTTTGTTGATTTAACTGATCATTATTTTTCAGAAAAAAAGTTAAATAACTATGCATATCGGGTGTTTCCATAAGACACAGAAAGTCTTGCCGTATTCATCATTTTTTATAATGGACGTCATAATTATTTTGCTTGCATTCATGTGACTTGATAATTTCCGACTTTCTGATTCTACCTATTAAAATGCTGAAAAACATTGTAAATGTTATCCCGTTTAAATTTGTCTTTTCTTAAAATAAGTACGTTGACCAACGCGTTGATTCGATAACTTATAAACAACAATCAAGTTCAATCAGACCTTGCATAAAATGTGTATAATGTATTAATAATTACACTACCTTATTACATTTTAATTGTAATAAGACCTCATTTTATCATTACCCTAATTATTGCAATAACATAATTATTTTTGTCAGTCATTAACAGACAGTAAATTACTTTTTTAATACTTCTTTAAAGTTTATTATTTAATTTTTTATTTCACAGGATGACAGAGAATGTACATCCAAACCAGGACTCGAACCGCGCAACGCTCGCTTACTGGGCGAGTGCTTTCACGACCGAGCTATCAGAACTGCTAACACATCTTCTCATGAGATAGTGACTACATTCGTACCGCGATGTATTACCCACAAAACTTGAAAAATGTCCTGTAATTTATAAGAAACTTTCGACAAACAACTGCGAGTGTCGTAAGACATACAAGAAATCTTCACTTGGTCGCCGTATGAGAGCCAAATTTCACAAGATGAGAAAGAATGTGCAATCAAAACGGGACTCGAACAGGGATCCATCGCTTACAGGGCGAGTGCTCTCACGACCTCATATTGTTGCTAGATCCTTAATGTGACACCTACATTATACTACTACTATGCTGATGTGATGATGTTCTACAGTCGAAATATCTCATTGCCTAAAAACAAACAAACAAAAGCAAACTATTCCAAGTTTGAAAATTAGTTAAAGCAAATAAACTTAGTATTCAACATAACGCATGATATGTGAACTGCTATGTTTTTACAAAATGTTTCATCTTGAAATGATGGTTGAAACGTATATCAGGACTATCCGATTAATCTTTTTGAGATTGTCCCGGTTAGCTCAATTGGTTGCGTTGTTATTATTGCAGGATAAGGCGCTGTCGCCGTGACGGTGCGGGTTCGCTCCCAGCCAGAAGCAATATCATTAGATCAAATTGGGATAAGATATTTAAAAAAATACTTTTCGAATGTTACAATATTACAATTAAGTAAAAAATACATCTAATCTTACCACCAGTTAATATAGAATAAACACAAAATTAATACTTCCGAACATTTCTGAACATGATTTGAAGATCAACTTTGTTAACCCAAACAATAACTGATGTAAATATGTGTTTGTCACATATCCAGCTAGTTCAGACTACGCAGGTCAAAAGACTAACCAATAGAAATACTAGAAACTAGTACAAAACGATAATGATATCGGATGAACTAAATGAATAATAGGACTACTTATTTTCTGAAAATACACATAAATAGGATGATAAAGGCATTTGGCAAATTTCTTATATTATTAGAAAACGGAACAAACGACCGAAACGAAAGATTATAATATGGGCGATGTCTCATTATACGTGTCTTCAACAGATATAAGGAAGTATAAGATTATATTGTATGCTACCTAAACATAATACTTTATTTCCAATCAGATAATTAGATCACGGAACCATCATGACCATAGCGATAACAAAAGAGAGATAAAGATAATTTGCTGAATGATCACATTTTAAAGACATGTCTGCTTCATAGTAATTAACGCATCGTTGATGTTTTTTATAAATGTAAATTTTGTCATAGATTATACATGAGTTCCAGCACGATAATAATGCTTTGCGTTGTCTCCCTTGTTCTTGTTGATTTACTTTTTGAGTTTATCTACTCAATACACGTGAATAAATTTTTACCCTAACTTATTCTATACTGCACTTCCAGTAACTAGCTCGCACCTCATGTCCCAATCATATTTTGACATAAAGTACCCTAACGAAATCGATTTCACGTCGGGAAGTAATATTTCATGAGATTTTATAACAAATTTTGACTGAATGATGCATCAGATTTGGAGAAATTTGTCTTTTTGGAGAAAATAACAATATTATGTGGGTCAATCTGTCGAATCTCACTTCAGCTCCCAAGGAGAGTAAGGAAATCTCGGCGCATCCGACAGAACATTCAGAGAAACCACTTGCCTTTCATAAAGTTTATTCGAACTTTGTTTTTCCTTTTTTGTTTGTCTAGATCCTAATAATCCTGCTAAAAAAGTGGCATCATCAACCTTGTTATTATTGTGAAACTTGCAAACGCACCTGGCTCACAAACCTCATTTTCTCGGTTTTAACGTCAGGACTGGAGGTGCGCGTTTAGTAGCGTGCTGTATATGGGTATTCACAAAAATAACTGTTAAAGTTATTTTACAGCTCGTAAACGCGAATTATGCAATTTATCTGTATGCACCATGGGATCATAAATGAATCATAAAATCAAATTCATTTTAATGACATTTGAAAAAAAAACAATTTTTTGTGTGTGTTTACAAAGCGTTAACGGCAAATATCACATAAAAAGAATTGAACGCCAGCTGGCGCTTGTTATTCTCTTATGACGCCACAATCCGACATCAAAAACATTATTTTAAATACAATACATGATTTGAACTATCTTTGGTATAAATTTCATTGTAACTAAGATATAGTGCTTTTCATCCATCCTAACCTGCCAATCTACCTTAAATTCTCTATTATTAGAACGTGCTTTAAAATATTATTTCTTTTCCGAATTACTTTAATTATACGGCTTTTACTCATCTTAAATTCGAACATGATTTAAATGCATTGTTTTGTAAACAACAAATCTAACAATGATATATTCATTGCACTATTCACAATACATACTTTACTAATGAAAATATGTCAAGTTTATGCAGAAAATGTTCCTTTGGTTCGATTTCGAATTTTTTGTCTAAAAGAATTTTAAATAACCAGAAAAAAAGAAAAATAGACGTTAATACGGTTTCTATTTTCAACTTATTACACAATACAAATGTGTACGAGTTTTACCGTTTGTGCGACCAGTGTAGATTGAGATCAGCGTTCGTAGCGACAGATCTATATCTACACTGGTCGCATTTACTTGGTCAGAAAGAACAGTTTAACAGCGAACAGTTTAGATCCTGATTATCCGGCACGGATTACCAGAGAAGAAGCGGATAAACTTATAATAAATATACATGTAGTAGATAGGCCACTACTGTTTCTAATTATTGGAAAACTAGTATCACATGCATGTAAGTATATTTAAGCCCTCGTCTTTCACTACGTAAAATTTTCTGATTTATAAAAACTTGTCGTTGTCGTGCAGGCTGGATTAACACAGCTAGTCATTTTAGACCTATCTGAAACACCTGAACTCAATTAAGTAAGTATAGGACTTCCACATTTGGAGTGCTTATTTCGTAACCGGTTATATTTTTAATTTTCAAAATTTTAAGCCCAGACTTGAATATATTTAGAATACAAAAATACCAATTTAACTATTTATATACTTGCATATTATTCGGATGCACTGTATTCTGTACTCTAGCAAGAATTTCATTATCGCTTCTGAGGCTACGACTACTACTACAACTTTCTCTACTGCTACTTCGTCTACTGCTACTACTACTATCACCACTACCACCCCACAAAAACAAAAAGAACATCAATAACAATAATAATTCAGAAGTGGTACATGTAGAAGTATAGTAGTTGTGGAGGTAATGGTGGTGGTTATTGTTGTAAAGAAGAAGAAGTAGTAGTCGTAGTCGTCGTCATCGTAGTAGTAGTAGTAGTAGTAGTAGTAGTAGTAGTAGTAGTAGTAGCAGTATTGGTAGGTTAAGAATGACGCAAACAATTCACCATTGTGAAAATCTTTTTAGTTCCGCCTGGCCGCCTGGGAACGGTCAGTAGATCAAAATTTCTCTAGTGGTTGTCCTACCAGGATTTATAGGTAACCAACCTACTTTCCGTGACAGGTGCTCATGAACAATTAAGCTTGTGTATCCAGTTTAACCTAAAAAACAATATCGGTTTAGCTATGTATTAAAATCCATAAATAGGTTTACTTACTTGGACTCCATCTTTTTTGTCCCCCATATTCAACTATCCACTCATGCAGGCAAATTTTGTCACCATATCACATTTTACCTGTTAATAGTACAATTTCATTAAAAAATCGTGCATATGTTTTACATATTGCGTCATTTATGGCATACGCTATTTATGCGTGATCTCCGTGCGGCAATCGAAATTGATCCTTTTACAATCGATTTTTCCACATGTTCACGGACAACGGACAATTTTTAAAAAAAGCACACCAACACTTTAAAACTACGGAACGTTTGACGACTGAAGGCAACGAAAGTGCCGTCAAAATGCTTGCAACTGGCACAACTTTATTTTCTAACAACATTCAGATATTATTCGTAAATGCAAAAGATAAACCTCAATTTTACATGTTGTGTCATCATAAAAAAATAAATGTTATTATTTTCTTGATTGACAACCTAGCATACGTTGAATGTTGACGTTACTCTCTAACGTCATTTAATAATTGCGTGAAAGAACGAAAACACTAACGAAAATTTTAGTATGACATCTTTTTTAATGTGGCCAACTTATCAATAATCTAAAACGATAAATAATAGAAATTCATTTAACTTCAACTCGAATTTTTCGAAAACTGACGTTTATTTAATCTAAAATATCAAAAAGCCTGTCCGAAATAATTACTGGTCTATTTTATCGAAATTAATACATTTTAATAAATTGTTGGATAGTCTATTACACAACTATCATAGAGAATCGCATCGTCCCAAACAGCTAGACCACTTTTGTCACAAAACAATGTTAGAAAAATTGAATTTTCTCCTTGAAATCCATGTGAACACGTTATGTATAAAATTGATACATGTAATAGTGTTTCATCGTGCCCAGCAGACCTTTGCAAAGCTACAGGCAGTTTTTCCAGTGCAATAAAATGAAAAAAACACAATATTTTCTTTAAATTAAGATTTGCATCAAATTTTTATGATACACAAAGTAAAAGATTCATATAAAGACAATTGATTTCAGACAGAATTATTTCCTACTTTCTGATTCTAAATTAAAAACTCATTTATCGTTTTTAATGCAGACAGACATGTTATACGGTATGTCCTCCAAGCTTTAAATTTGTCTTTTCTAAAAGTTAGTACCTTGACCAACACTGTGGCTCCATAACTTATCAACGACAATCAAGTTCAATCAGAGATAGCCTAAATTTTTATTATTTATTGAATAACACTACCTTATTACATTTTATTTTGTAAAAAGACCTCATCATTTTTATCATTACTCTAATTATTGCAATTACCTAAATTTAACTATCTTTTGTCAGTCATTTAGATACAGTTTTATTTAATACTTCTTCAAAGTTTTTTATTCGAGATTTATATGTGTAGATATACATGTCATGACAGAGAACATGCATCCCTTCGCTTACAGGGCGAGTGCTTTCACGACCGAGCTATCAGGGCTGCTAACACATCTTCTACCCAGATAGTGACTAGTACCGTGACGTATTACCCGAAAAACTTGGAAATTCGTCCTCGAATTTCGTACTAGGAAACTTTCCACAAACAACTGCGAGTGTCGTACACGAAATGTTGTCATGGTCCCCGGTTGAGAGCCAAATTTTATAGGATGAGGAAAATATTCATCCAGAACGGGACTCGAACCAGGACGAGTGCTCTTCTTACAGTGCTTTGTGGACCGCTTACATATCATCTCTATTCGAAATTTGAACATTAGTTAGGCCAGAGAAAATAAATTATTAGATTCTCATCCGGATTATGGGGAAAAAAGAGGCGGGTGGGCACTTTTATTTTTCATTAACGAAGAAGGTATTTCGGGATGTTCTAAAATCCGTTCTGTACGGAACAGAATATTTTTCGATTTTTTTACCAATAAATTTTTTTGGGGCGGGTGGTTTTGGACAGGGGCGGGCGGGGATGAGAATCTTAAATATGTTTTTCTCTGGCCTTAATTGCAAATTAACTAAATATTCCACATTTCGCAAGACATATGACTGCTTTTATAAAATGTATGATCTTAACATACCGGCAATGGTTGAACAATCTTTGATCGAAGTAGGAAAACGATATTAAGAGAAAAAAAAATTAAGTTTACAAAAGAGAAAAATAATTCTAATCTCACCATTAGTTAAAATAAAATAAACACAGGATTTATAAATCCGAAAATTTCTGAACATGATTTGAAGATCATTATGTAAATGCTCAACTTAATTAACCCAAACAATGACTGATGTCATATTTATTTGTCACAGATTACAGAGGTCAAAAGACTAACCAATAGAAATACTAGAAACTGAAATAAGGACAACTTATTTTCTGAAAATACAGATAAATATCGTGAAAAAGCTATTCGGCAAATTTCTGATAATATAAGAAAACGGAAAAACTACCAATTCGAAAGTACACTTAAACTACGTGGTACTAAAATTAGCCAAAACTTCAAACCCATAAATAAAACAAACAAAAGATTTACGAAATATTGCGAAATGGTTTGCAATTTTATAGACTGTTAAGCAACTTAATTAATTAATTAAGTTGCCGTTAATTGTGTCAGTCTTAGGGAAGTGATGTAATAATTCCAAATTTCTGATCATAATCCATACAAATAAATTAAATATTGCTGTGCCAAAAAATAGGGATTGTGCAACCCAATTGAAAACCATCTGGAACCACTCTTGCTTGTTGACGACAGAATTTTTCAGTATATCAAACTCTGTTATGCAATGTACACCAACACAACAAACTTCAGCTCCAATACATGTGAAGCAACAGTAAAATATTGCAGTAACCAAAGTATATTTCAATACAAGCATTGAATGAAATGCCGTGATATGCAGGGGAGCAAAAAAAGTGCCGGTGTACGGTGCGTGGCCTCTAATTTGTTGAGAGAAGCAATTAAATATATAGACAAAACACACTCAAATTTTACACTGTGTGTCCTCCGGTGAAGATAATATTCATGCAGTCATAATAATTCAAAGACCTTGGTTTAGCTCAAGAAAAATACGTTTGAATAGGAATTTTACAAGATTTGCAGACCAAACAGGTCCGTTTTTCACGTATGATTAAGCAAACTACCATATTCTGGATTAGAATCATGCAGTCTCATGACTTGAAAGCCGTATAGGCCTATTGATTTGAGAAATATTTAGAAATATAGCCAACAACTCGATTTCTTACCTTACCACACAAAACCACATATATTTACACCGATTATGCCGGTTAAAAGCGTCGCATATGCCGTGATTACGGCGCAGTGCCGTTCGCGAAGCGTAGTTAGGTAAGCCAGGGTGAGATACGCCCCTACTGTTCCTCAACGTCATACATTATTATTGGAAAACTAGTATTACGTGCATGCACATATACTTTAACCCTGGGCTTTCATTACGTTAAATGTTCTTATTTTTAAAATCTTGTCGTTGTAGTGCAGGCTGAATAACACTGAAAGTCATATTATACCTATTTGAAAGCGACAAACACCTAAACCCAATTAAGTAAGTATAGGACTTCCACATTTGAAGTGTTTTGTTTACTAATCGATTATATTTTTATGTTCAATATATTTAGCCAAGACTGGAATATATTTAGAATACAAAAATACCTATTTAACTATTTATATACTAGCATATTATTCGGATGCACTGTATTCTGTACACTAGAAAGAATTTCATTATCGCATCATTACTACTACTACAACTACAACAACTACTACTACTACTACTTCTACTACTACTACTACTACTACTACTACTACCACTACTACTACTACTACTACTACTACTACTACTACTACTACTACTATTACTACTACTACTACTACTACTACTACTTCTACTACTACTACTAATGTTTCTTCTACTTCTACAACCACCACCACCACAACAACAACAACAGGGACAATTAATGACAAATATAAATCAGAAGTAGTAGTAGTAGTCGGA